>CM070835.1:38736793-38809293 GCA_036326025.1 Chrosomus eos | reverse complement strand
AACTACCCCTTTAAAGCGGTTTTCTGAAGTGATCGTGTAATGTAATATCTTTATGATTGTAATATCATTTTGTAATATCTTTTTTGTTTAAGGTGGTGGACATTCAGGATTGCTGTCATTCAAGAAGTTATTATTGACCACATCTCTACCCCATTGAGGCAGTGAGCTACAAAATACCTGAAGAAAATGGCACTTATCCTGCCTGGACTTCATATAAAGGTAAGCAACACATTTTTAATTAAATGATTTATAGATTATGTTATTGTGTTTCTGTTTATTTAGTTGAAAATAATTAAACATATTATAATGTATAGTTAGCAGACAAGCTAACATGACATGCAATTGGAGTCCACTGAAAACAAAAGTCTTAGCATTGTATATACAGTGTTTGAATTTGAAAGAATTAGGGATGGCTGATTATTTATAGTTGATAATTTAACGAACGTAAAATACTGTACAATTGTTTTTCAACCTCAACCTGGTCTGCATGATACTTTGTAGTTCATTTTCCTTCATTTAATTTCTTGTGTAGCTATAATATATCTATTTTTTTTCTTCATATCCAACTTTTCTTTGCAGAAATCCTGAACGAATGTTGAAAAGGCTGAGATGAAGGAAACCAAACGTCTACACATTCCTCCAAGACTGCTGAAGTTCCTGTATGAACAACTTCGAAAAACCATGTAAAGATTTAGCTTTTATCAAATCTCAAAATGAGACTTTAACTGAACATACCGATCACTCCTTCATCTAGGCGATAGACGGGGATCGGCACTTCCTCATCAAACAGATCCAGGATAATCTACCTGATGAACATCTACGTCCAGCCCTGAACCATCTACCTGTGTCGGCACGGAGAGAACAACGACAACCTGGAGGGACAGCTGGGTCGTAATGCAGGCCTCTCGCCGCGAGACAGACAGGTACGGTTAACCGCAGACAGAACCATTACAGTACACGGTAACTACATTTGAAACATCTTGATGGATAGGCCACATACTGTTCTCTCCCCTCTGTAGCTTTTGGTGGCTAAACCCGAGTCTGCAGTCCTACCAGGACCTGGTCCAATCAGTCCGGTGGCTCTGAAGAATTTACTACACATTTCTTGGTGAGTGATGAGTTTCCCCCACCTAGAATCTTTGTTTTGGCACATTCTGTATGTCAGTAATAGTGTTTTGTATTTCTTTTACAGCCTTCATCTTACCTGAAGACAAGAAGAGTACCACCCCCCACCCCACCCCACCCCACCCCAATCCATGTTCCTCTGAAACACCTTTTCCCCCTCACACATTTTAAAATAATTTATTCAGTGGATGCGATTGTTGTAATGTTAACAAAGTGTCATCAATTGGCAGACTTGATACAATTTAGAGATGAGAAACTATATATACTTTTCCCTTTTGTGTTTTTTTCCCTTTATATTCTAGTTTTCTTGGAATTGTTGTAGATCTATAAGTAAATAAAAATATTTTTTAATCACAGAAGATTTGTTTGAAATGTTTTCAACAAGAGTTATCATTACACTGTTAACTAACAGAAAAGTTAAATTTATATTTGCTGTAGGTATATTGCCTAAATTCATCTGTTTTATTTTTACTGTAGGAAAACCATAAATTAACAGAAATTTTTCATCTTTTAATTACGGAACAAAGTCCGGGTAATGAGCTGCCAGTACATTTTCTGTTATTTTACGGATTTATTTAATATTTGCGTTTTTTTACTGTAGTTATATCATTAAATAACAGAAAGTGTCCTGTTTTTTTACTATAAATACATCATTAAATGACAGAAAGTGTCTGGTCTTTTACTATAGATACACCATTAAATAACAGAAAATTTCTGTTTTATTTACAGTGGGCACACTGTGAATTAACAGAAAATTTCTGTTTTTTAATTACGGGACAAAGTCCGGGTAATGAGCTGCCAGTACTTTTTCTGTTATTTTACGGATTTATTTCTTAGAGTGCAGACACTAACCCTAACCCTAACAGTACAGTGTTCTACTGTGAACGTGTATACTGTAATTTCCTTATTACAGTTATTTACCGTGTTCAATAATTGGTTAAAAATGAACTGCTACTATAGTTAATTTGCATGGAGCTGAGTAAGAACTGATGATGATACGGCTTGATCTTTGGTTTAATCAGTGGAAAGGGGCGTTTAATTCCCGCTGTTACAGAAACTAATAGAAAATAACCAAACCAATCCAAGATTATTATTTAGTACAGTGGCAAGATTAATAAACAGCCATCACCTGAACAAATGATTCCATTATAGTTTAGTATCGACTTTATACATTTCTTCAATGAGAAAATCGAATGCATCAGAAAAACAATTATAAATGTATACCTTTAACAGCGCCTCATGATTCAGCCTCAGTTATCGCCCTTCAAGAACAACCCAGTGCTTTACAACCATAGGACAGAGCTAAACTAATCTCTGCATCTAAACCAACAACATTTATTAGATCCAATACCCACTAAACTACTGAAAGAGTTGTTACCTGTAGCAGAAGAGCCTCTTCTCAATATTATTAACTCGTCTTTATCTCTAGGTCATGTTCCACGATTGGCAGTTTAAGCCTCTCATAAAGAAAATTAGATCCAAATGAATTAACAAATTACAGACCCATTTCAAATCTTCCATTCATGTCTAAAATACTAGAAAAAAAGTAGTTTCCGCTCAATTAGGCTCTTTTTTTGCAAAATAATGATATATATGACAAATGTCAGTGTGGATTTAGGCCCATCACAGCGCACACACGTCTAGGTTACGACTGTGACTCTGTTCACTGAGAGCAGGGAACGAGACTCTGCGTCGGTGACGCTATTGGGGAACGCCCTCCATGTGAACCGGTGTCTGAAAAGAGGATCGCATGTTCTCTAGACGCCCCTATTATAATTCTGGGTCACACTAGTAGTGACGTCATAGGCTGTCGCCGGTCAAATTCGATTGCCGTGATTGGATAGCTTTGCAGACAGCGGTTCACATGGAGGGCGTTCCCCAATAGCGTCATCTCAGTCCCTGGTCTCAGTGAACAGAGTTACAGTCGTAATCTAGACGTCTCTGTGCTGTGATGGGGCCTAAATCCAGTGGTAAAAATCCCTGCTCTCAGAGGTAACCTAGACCTTCCCTTTCGAAAGGGAACTCGCACTGCGTCGATGACGCTATTGGGAACGAAGTACAATCCCACCATGCTAAAGGGAGAGCATGCGAATTATGGCTCATGACAAAACGTCAGAACTGGCCCCTTCGGGTCACATACAGGCTGTCAGTGACATTATTCCCTACAGTCACTGCCCAAGCTATGAGCCTCAAAGAGGCCTCCGAACGACGGAAGGCCTACCAAGGGCTTGAAACCAACAGCTTCCAAGGAAGGGGTTTGTTTAAGGGAATATGGCCAGGGGGTCAGCAAGGAGTAGTCACTTTCTGAGGGGGACATAAAATTATAGAGAAGGATTAATGAATGGTTTTCTTCATTTTCCCATTTTGAAGACAAAAACGAGTAAACAAATAATCTGATAACCCTTCAGTATTTTAGTGGCACATGACAGATTTAGAACAAGAAGAAGGATTTCCATTTGACTGAACTGAAAGCAAGAGCATGATGCATGTTAACCTCTGGGGTCTGAGGGGTTTTGACATTCCCTGACATTTGTGCTTTTTTCAGTTGCTTACTGTATAACACTCTCATGGCTTCATCTGATTACACTGTATTTAGCATACAATCCCCGACAATAATATGTAAGCAGCATGTACCTATGTATAAGTTTGTCTTTTTGAGAAAATGACATTTATGTGTGGTTAGTGGAAAAATAACAGTGAGATAAGGCCATAAAACACATATATATATATATATATATATATATTATATATAATATATTATATATATATATATATATATATATATATATATATATATATATATATAATATATATATTAGGGCCGGGACTCGATTAAAAAAATTAATCTAATTAATTAGAGGCTTTGTAATTAATTAATATATGTTGTGTATTCTCTAGTTGTGTCAATATATTGAAAATATACAAAAAAATATTTGTTAAAATTATGCCTTATGCAAGGGAGTGTCAATGTCCATGAATATTGATGTGATTCACATCTGGAAAGACATTCAAATTTACATTTACATTTTTGCATTTGGCAGACGCTTTTATCCAAAGTGACTTACATTGCATGTCATGGTACACATTTAGATTCTTCTCCTTGGTGTTCAGTGCCAGTGATCAACTGTTTGAGCTACAGGAAAGCAAACAAAGAAACTGCCGTAATGGCCCTATCAAAGTGAACTGGACTGTGACGAGCCCAAAGAAAATGTGAGGATGAATGCCAAACTTCACTATTAAAGGGCATATTGCAGGTTAGAGGACCCAACGAGTCAATGTATAGAAAGACAATGTAGTAACTAGATTTTCTTTAAAATATACTTATAAATATGCTACATTGGCTTCTGGAGTCGTTTTTGTGAGAGAATTTTACTTCCATCTGAAAATGGGCGTGACGGGCGCGACGTAACGGGCGGGAGAGCGGTCGATTCAAACCATTCAAACAACAGGAAAACAATGGATCGCAATGACATTTCGTCGTATGACGGACCACGGACCACAGCCATACAATTATGAGCCTGCTATGCTGCCGAGAGAGCAGGGACAGGCCAGGATTAATGTTAGACAGAACTACTGTCAGAGGAGACACACATTATTGCAGAAGTATTATTATAAAAAAAACGTGTGTGGAGTGAGTGTGCGCAGCCGCAGTTTATTGCATCACTTAATCGCGTGTCTTTTTGATTAGCCTAGCTGTCCGATACTGAGTTAAACATTAAAAGAAACAGCCTATTCAGTCTTCCCTGGATGTTTTTTAACGAATAAATTAAATAATAGCAGCATAAATAATAGAAGCAGCAATAAAAAAATGCATGAGGACTGTATGCTGTCGGCAAAACATTAGACCAATATGCAATAAAAACTGCACTGCAACAAAAAGGTAAGGCATATCTGTTTTTATTTAATACTGTTCACTGTGAGTTTTAATTAATAGTGTAATAGAGTTATAGTGCATCGTTCATTCTGTTCTATTCTGTAAAATGTCAGGTGTATATCGTTGGGTAATGTCGTTGTTCTATACATTGTGCTCACAATATTGTACAGATTATTACCGTCGTATATCAGTTAATAGCAAAGCTATTATTGGTCATCTAGGAGGAATTTACCAATAACAGAAACTATAAGCTTTGATCAGGCGCGTATGTCATGCTCATTAATATCAGTCCCAATTATGTGATATAGCGGTTTCTCGTCGAGAGACAGAGATATTTTTATTCCTGATATACTTGTTCCTCCGATCTGGTGTACACTACACACGATCGCGTTTCTCGAAGCCGATGCGGAAGAGAGATCCCGTCTCTCCAGCTGCACAAACCGCACATAGCCACGATAGATAGCACTGTCGTTTTTCCTGTTAGAAACCTGTGGACTCGATGTCCTTACAGGCCGGAGTTTTTGCAACCTCCACAAACACAATAATTTACCATGACGATGATAAATTAAAATACAAAAACTACCGAAAACACTGATTCACGACGGCTCTTACTGACTGTTTTAATTGACCCTTCGCGTGGAGCTTGATTGACAGGTGTTCTAACCAATCATACTTCGCCATCCGCCATTTTGTCCGAAAAAGCAGCCAGTAGAGTTAGGAGGATTTTAACTTGGTAAAATGAATATACTGACGCCTTTCCGCGGTTAAAACAACATTACTTCTTATGTTCGTTCATGTTTTATTTGATGCTATAAATGAACTAGAAGAAGAGATGATCGGATCACGAGCAACTTTAACGGATGCTCTACAGCGATCAGACACGGCACATTAAAGAGCCCCAAAACGGTATTTATTGTTTAAATTTCTTTCAAAAAATGACCACATTTGAAAGCTGAGACTTTGTTTAATATGTTTAATATCAAAAGTAACCGAAAAGTAACCTGGTCTGTCCTGTCTGTCCGCGTGTTGTCAGTCTCCTCTCTGCTCCGCGATGTATTTTTCACTGCGTGAGAACATGGTGATAGCATGAGAGCGGCATAGCTTGTCGGAACATAGCGACAGTAACTAAGGAGGGCGGGTCTTTGCGAAGGGTCAATTCAATGCGAGAACAAGAGGTTTTACATACACAATATCACATTAACATTAGCTGCCAGGAAATAAAAAATACAAAAAAGTTTTACATAAAATCCAGTGCTTTCAAATCATTACATGTTTTCATTGCTTTTTTTTGTTTTTAGTTTGTTCCAAAAGATGCACATAATAATGTAAAGTCATTTATAAAATGTGAAAAAAAGCCCAATTCTTTTTATGTATATGGTATTTTCCTAATAAAACAAATAACTGTATAATATGTTGTTCTTTACATTCCAAATAGTCATTCTGAGTATAAAAAAGCACATTTACCCGCTGTTACTGAATAGGCTACAAACCTATCTGCGCTGCTGAGGCTCCCTTCCTCTGGTGACGTAAAATGACGCGATGTTGAAAAAAAAGCGTTTTTTACCAGCAGTCAAAGAAACGCTCACTTTATCTACTAAATTGGTGCCCTTATGCCGTTTTAAAACATTTTAAATCCTGCATTACCTTTTCATATGGTATTTTCATACAAGGTTATATATTAATTTAGATTTTTTTTTTACCTGCAATATGCTCTTTAAGATTAGTGACATTTTTTCAGCGTACAGTTTTGGTCAGTTAACCCTTGCCTGAGTGCCTAACCTAAACTGTTCTGTGAAACCTTTCATAAATCACAATAATGAAGCTAAGATGCCCAGATGTAAAGCAGCAAAAGGGTTTTAAATTCTATGCTGTTGTATCTAAATTATTTTATTAGTAGAATGATGGCATGCAAACACACAGCAATTCAATCTATAACAACTGAACAAGAGAAAGTTGACATGTATGGCATATTCTCAGGTTTATTAAGATGTTTACTGTCAGGAAGAGGATTAATACAGTATATGCTCAAGCTGCTTCTGCCGCTGCGCGCCGGGGTCTTGGGTTGAGGGATTGCTTCACTGCTGTGTAGATGTTGACGACTGGGCATATCGCTGCCGCCAATGAACCTTTCTAAGAACGAAATTGGATATAATAATATTACAACAGTATTTTTTACAATGTAAAATGTTGTAATCGTTTTGGCATTATTTTGATATGAAATTTTCAGCACACGCCTGTTTGCACATTGGCTTCTCCATAACGAATAGAAGTGGCGATATGTTCACAAGAGTTTGCCAAGCTCCATTCTCCACAGTTTTCATTCATCTTTATAAGGGCAGCTATAATGGCTTCCCTTGTTGGTTTTTCTTTATCATCTAGGTAATTGTTTACAGTAACAGCTCTGTCTAGTTCCAGGTAATCGAAAATACAACCAGATGTACCAGGCTGTCTGGATGAGATGGATGTACTGGATCCATCATCGCCATATTCTGTGGAAGAATTATGCAAGAACTTTCTTACCAGAGTATAACTATTATCTTTGAAAGATAATATGTCATACTTAGCATGTCAAAGAAGTCGGCCCCCAGTGGTTTCCCAGGTATTTCCTCGTCACCAACAAATATAGCAAAGTGACTGGCAATTTTTATTCCACATGGACCTCTGCTAGAAAATTGAAGTATATCTCCAAACTCAGGCTGTGAAGTTTAAAAAAAACTCAGTGGTAAGTAATGGGCATTCATTAATACCGATGAAATAAAATGTGTGATTGTAAAAAAATTCCCTTGGGGTAAAAAAAAAAAAAAATACGTTGTTTGTTTTAAATGGCGGCACATTAGAGAGGCACAGCTGGAGAAGAGTGATGATCAGAATAAACTTCACGTTCTGACTCGCCATCTTTTACAATCCTTTAAGACAGAAACTCGATTAGATCAATTATTTAAAGTAATTAGTTAGTAGAACATCAGCTAACACTTCATTTTACAGTGTCCTACACCTGTTACATGTAATTACTTTAGTAATAACTATAAATTATGCATAATTACATGCAACTGACCCTAATCCTAACCATAACCCTGTAGTAAGTTCATTACTCAGTACTTAAATGTATAATTACACTAACACAGACACATTAAAATAAAGTTTAACTGAATATTACTTTAAATGGAATCTAGTTGCACACAGCGTAACACATCTTTGACCAAAGATAAGTAAAGATCACAGGCTACTATGCATACATTTTTTAATAAAATATTATAAAACATACCCAGCTCTGATGGTAAGGTTCTTTGCAGAAAAAAGAAAGGAAAGAAAGGAATCTCTAACCTCGACTGATGATCAGGTAGGGGGGTCTTTGAGAAAGTAGCATTATATACAGTGTGCTTTACGTGCAATTTTAATAGATTAACAGTTATTGTGCTATAATTCAGTTATTTGGAGTGTAGAATGTAAATGTTAATGCATGAAACAGCCTTGATAAAGCAAACCTTGTTAAAGTGTCAAAGGAAAGTAGTGTATCAGTTGATAGACTTTTATAGTCATTGAGTCACTGCTGATATCAACTGGTCTCTCTTATCTAGTCTATGCCGTTGGCCTTTTGCCATCCAGGTGTGCTAACGGGAGTACTCCTAATGGATGGCCACGCTTGAAATGTATATACTAATGAAACAATGTCACTCAAAATGGAGGATTTATTCCTTTTCAAACTTGTTAGAGAAATTCATGGAAATCCAAAAAAGTTGTCACCTTTATTTCTATAGAGCTTTTTACAGTACAGATTGTTTCAGAGCAGCTTTACAGTGATGTATTTTTGCTGTACAGCAGATCTAAAAGAAAACAATGTCAGTGTTAAGCAGTTACCTGATCGTGTGAAATATTATGTTGAACGTGATCAGTCATTATAGAGTTGTAATGTCTCAGCATTTCTGCCGGTTAATTGCACATCTATTCAGTTTTATATTACTGACTGATTACGTTATTTGTTTATTGTAGAACCACATTTGAGAGTCATACATCATAGAAGATAAATACCCAGTAATACACATCCTAATACATCTGCATCATCGCGGAGGATTCGTACATCAGGGCTTGAGACTGCAGCTCGACGACCAACTTCACAAAGCTATTTGGACATCTGAACACCTCTAAGAACTGTAGAGACTGACACGAACTGTTGCAATATATGCTTTCACTGCCTAATCACGAAACCAGCTAACATCCGTATCCTTGAAATTCAAATCTGTTGAAATAATTGATTGTTTATTTTGTTTATTATTTTGCGCAGGCCTACGCTCTTCATATGTGCATTTTCTTTGCATTTGTGTAATCATTTGACGGTGAATATGTGTACAGTTTATTTGATTATTGTTATTCAACAGTATTAAGAGTAAATAGTACAATTTAGTTCTACTGCTTGCTCGTCATTACTCTCGTGGTCATTGTACATCAAACTGTGGTAATTGACCCTCTGAAACGGTTGGCATCGTAATAGTAATTAGTGCAGTACAGTTCCCTTTGTACAACCATCTGATAAATAATCATAACAATAGTAACAACACATTATAATACTTATTTGTGGTTATAACTTTTAAGAGTGCAATGCATTTTAACACCAGATGACGCCTGCATTTATAATGCATCACAAAGGTATTCTTAATGCTTTATAATACACACATAATGCCTTATAAACAACCTTATACATAACAATAAACAACACAACATTTTGAGCGTGCACGGAAGACGTACAGAATGGATATATGGTGCCACTGTGGCAACAGGACTACTCAAATTTTGAAAGCGAACCTCAAGGTCAGTATTGAACAGGAATACTGGCTTGCCCTCACACATTCTTGTGTGAACATCTTGGAGCTGACCCCCTCTTTGCCTAGAGTCCAGTAGTTCGGTCACCGTGTATGCTGGTGAATCATCAACGTCAAGTGGTGGTGGTGGTTCTTGGTTCCCTTTCAGTCGCTCATGTTCTACGTAGTTGACGTGTTGACTGATTGGGATCACACTAGAGAGCCTGTCATCTTCGAGTACTGTTAAAACGAGCCAATGCACATTGGCATAAATACGGAAGTGGATGCACGCACTAGTTGTCTTTCGCCAGGGTGGCCGGAGCTCAGTGAGGTATGGACCTATTGCATTACCCACAGTCTGAGGTCCAGAGATACGTAGTGTTAGCTGGGGACAGTTTGGGGGCGTCGGTTCCTGTTGTTAATCAACAGTAGGTAATCCGAGTGATGATGACAGATGGGGACAAGATGGATTCAGGATTGCATTCATTATACAGGGAGTTGTGACGTCTTGACAAGGTATCAACCTTGCTATTTTTACTTCCTGGTCTATACGAGACAGTGAATTGAAATCTGAAATTGAAAAAAAGCAGGAACAACGAGCTTGCCGTTGATTTAATCTCTTGGCGTTCTTGATATATTTGAAGTTCTTGTTGTTAACAGCGCTGATTTGTATAGGTGGGATGCATAGCTGGGTAGGAATGTTGAATTTGTTAATGAGATCTCGATGGATGAGATTCAGGGTGGTACCTGGGTGGAATTGGAAAAAAAAACTTCAATAGCGATTCTGGGAGGAAACACAAATGACTTTGTGGGGGAGAGAGTTTGATGTTCAAGCTTTTCTGAAACACCACTTTTAGTGAGACATCATTCCAGCCACTCTCTGCAGCTAGCTTTCGAATATGAATGGCATAATGGCAGTGGTAAGGTCAGGCAATACAGAACTGATAGACATCTCCTTATGTAAAAATACAAAATAAAATGTTATATTTAAAATCTGTGCATTTGGAGCCATGTATAACATTTTGTGATTAACTTGTAAGGTCATTATGCACCTCTTAAAAGCTAAGATTTATTCTATCTTCAGCTTTTTCTTCAAAAGATCAGTTTGTCCACATTATCAGTAGTGAGTGAACCCCTCGCTGGGGACAGAGTGAGAGCGATGTATTGTCAGTTAATGATTTGCCAGCTTGTCTAGTTTAGGATAAACAGATTATTGAGCCTTCCACCAGGCAAGCAGGTTTGATTCAATTGAAATGCACTCTTTTGTTATGTAGGTTTACACTTCATCCTTTAACTGCTGCTGCAAATCATCCTGGCTCTTTTTAACAGTTTTAAAGAGTAGGCCAAAACGTTCTGCCAAGGCTGACCTCTTTGGCAGAGGAGAAGATGCTGACTCTGCTGTCACAGATGATGGACTAGCCTCTGTAGACCTCTCTCTGGTCTCACCCTGCAGTAAAATGACTATTTAGCTAATTACTAAGTGAGTTAAAGGGGAACTGAAATGAAACATATAACGTGTCGTCGATGGATATTGCTTATATCGGATAACATCCTCGATGTCCGATTAATTTAGCAAGGTGATCTACGGTGAAGGTGAACATTGTGATAACAACGAAGGGGTGAGTGGAATTTGTTTACAGGACCTGCCGTGGTCACCTTTATGCCACAGTATTTTTGCAAACAGGTTATTCGGTCCTTGATGGCATCGGAGGTGTTATATTCGCTTTTTGAAAAGATCACAATTTTTTTCGATCTGTTATGCTCTTGATATGCCATTTTGCTGGAGCTGTCAAGGTAGCCTACCATGCCAGTGACGTCACGGACCGTTGAAACTCAAGATGGCTGCGCCCTAGTAAAAAAAACAGCAAACTAAAATCACTGTTTTCCCCCTTGTAACTACTTCAGCCGTTTGAAGTGTCCTACCACAAAAAACAATGATAACACATCTGTTATATCACCTTTACTTCCTATTTTGTTTCAGTTCCCCTTTAAGTGAACATTGTAACAATGTTAATATGTTCAGTTTAAATGAGAGTAAATATCAATCTATAAATTGGATAAAAGTTATTCAAAGAACGTTTTCTCTCAACATTACAAGATGCATATTATGCATATTATATAACTATTAATAACTTTATAACAATGTTATTCTTATGTCCTTAACTTCATAAATTGAGTGGAGGAAGGACAGGAGTGAAAGGACTTCAGCAAAGAAACATGAAAAGTAGGATGGATCTTAAACTGTGCTGGAAGTTGTAGTCTGCATGTTACAGGATTGATTTAATCAGTGATGAGGAATGAACCAATATAACTTCTTAGATGGGAGCCACAGCCGGATGTCTTATGTTGAAAGCCAGACCTTCTGTCCGGGTTGATAGATGAGCGCATAGATCTTCGGACATCAGCCTGACTTTGATGCCGGCGTACGGCTCGCTGAAGATGGAGATGTGCTGAATCCTAAAACCCTTTCACTTTGGTGAAACCAATGGTTGATAGCTGGAACATCTGATGGCTTGCCGGTCCAGGGGAAGAGTGGGGGCTGATAGCTGAGTATACACTGGAAAGATGTTATCCCTGTGGTGGACTGTTTGAGTGAGTTCTGTGCATACTCGGCCTAGGGAACAAAGCAACTCTACTGGTCCTGCTGGTCATGGCAGTAAGTGCACAAGTACCATCCTACCTCTTGTATCTTGTGCTTGGTTTGCCCGCTTGACTGGGAATGGTAACCAGATGATTGACTGACGGTCACACCTTGGAGTTGGAAGAAGGCTCTCCAGACTCAAGAGATAAACTGCGGCCCACAGTCAGACACAATGTCTGCAGGAATGCCAAAGTTTCTAAATACGTGTTGGAAGAGAAGCTCTGTGGTCTGCAAAGCCTTAGGTAAGCCCTTTAGTGGAATCAGTTTGCAGGCCTTAGAAAATCTCTCCATTACAACCAAGATCATCGTGCAGCCGTCTGATGGAGGTAGAACTTAGGTGTGACCAAAGGCGCATTGGAAGAGCTAGGAGCTTGCCAGATGGTAAGTGACGAGGACTCTTGGCCATGCTGCAGGCAGGACAGAACCTGACGAACAGGACCACTTCTGGGCAATATTGGGGCCGCCAGAAACGGTTGTGAAGAAGGGAAAGGGTTTGGGAGACTCCCAGGTAAAGAATGAAGGGAATCTCAGAGGTCCTTCCGCAAAGACATGGGGACATATGTTTGCCTGGGTGGATAACCTGCTGGGACTGGTTCCTGGAGCGTGGCCTGGGAAATCCTCTCATCCAGGGTCCATAGGACAGACAAACATTGAAGAAGGTAAGATGGGTTGAGGCGGTCCCTCACATTGCTCTGGAGCATTGAACCGAGAGAGGGCGTCTGCCTTGGTAGTACGGGAACCTGGCCGATAGGAGACAGCAAAATTATATATTGGGTAAAAAAAGAGGGCCCATCTGGCTTGACGTGGATTCAACCGTCTTGCAGTTCTTAGGCATTCCAGGTTTTTTATGGTGGTTTGTGATGACAGTAAATGGATGAAGGGCCAGCTCTAGCCAGTGTCGCCAATCCTACAGGGCTAACTTCATAGCTAGTAGTTCTCTGTTCCTGATGTCATGATTTCTCTCGGCCAGTGACAGCTACCTGTAATAGAAGAGACATGGATGGAGATTAGAGGAGGCTTAATTCCACTGAGATAAAACCGCCCCAGCTCCCGTGGCAGAAGCGTTTACTTCTACTACAAACAGGATTTCCTGATCAGATGTTGAAGCATGGGGCTTAACCCTCAGGGGTCTGAGCTGTTTTGAGGCTCTTGAGGTGTTTTGATATGCCCTGACATTTGTGCTTATTTCAGCTACTTAAAACATACCATTTGCCAACATATAAATTTGCTGTATTCAGCACAAACTCTGCTACAATAATATGTGAGCAAAATGGATGTACATGTTTGCATTTTATAGAAAAAAAATAATATGCGTGGTTAGTATGTTTTGGGAAAAAAATGTCACCGCAATAAGGCCATTTAACACATACTGAATAGTTGTCCACAATACTTTTGAGTTACTATTCTTGTAGGCTAGAATTTTTACTTCAAAATAAAGTGAAAATCATTCTGACCACTCTTTCAGAAACATCAATATAACGTATTTATAATTTCTTACATCAGTTTTTGGGTCAGCAGTGCTGTATGCGTGGGAGTGTTAATGCCCATGAATATTAATGTGATTTACACCTGGGAAGACTAAAGACACTCCCCTAATGACTAATGGCCCATCAAGGTGCTGTGAGGCAACCTGAACAAAGAATGAGAGGAGATTCAAAGGTTTTTCAATCTGTTTTATTGTAATTCCTCTATGTGGAGAAACTAAATGTTCTAAATTTGCTCTAAGTAAATCAAATGTGAGTAAAATAAATAAATAATCAGTCAGCTATAAACAAAGCAATTGTGAGCAATAAATAAACAAAGTAAAGGCAGGTATCTCACAGTAAATGCGTATGCTTCGTTGATGCGGGCTCTAAGCAAATCAAATGTGAGCAAAATAAACAAAAGTAAAGGCAGCTCCTTGTTGCTCTTCTGAATGTTTGTCTTGGCCCTCTTTTCCACATTCCTATAAAAATAATAATATTAATAAAGGTTAATAAAAGGTTGATCAAAGTACTATCAGTCAGGGCTATCAGGGCAATCAGCATGTTGATAAAACAAAAAAATATATAAGCTATTTTATATTAACATTACCAATCAATAATTGTAATATTGTAATATTGAACTTTTACATTATGACGATGTAAACACAATTAGGGTACATTTCATCTGTAAAATGTCTATGCACTTACTCAGTATTATTCTCGATCGCACTGAGAACTGAATGACACCTGCGTGCTCCTCTGCGAGGTGCTGGAGAAGGAGAACGTGATGCACTTTCCTAAAAAACAAAACAAAATAACTGTTAGCATACATTATGTATACAACAGAGTATCTGTTGATGGCCCATATAGAATGGATGCTGATAACACAATCAAAGAAACTGTATTCACGAGTTTACATGTTAATGTAATCTGATATAATATTATAATGCGTATTTGGCTTGCTGTCCGGGGGGAGGGCTCTGAGCTCAGAATTCGGCCCGACCCCAGAGTACTCCCCCTAACCTTAGAGGTCATAGGTATCTATGAGCGGACCCCGCCGAATGTGGGGTGAAGGGGTGGTGGAGGGATGCTGAGAAAGAAGTCATGAGACAGGAGGTAAGGGAAGGCTTTATTTATACTGGCTTCTTCTTGTGCTGATTGGATGATTACCTGAACATGCTCCTCCCGAACTTTGTTACATAAAACTTCATTTCACGAGTTTACATGTTAATGTAATCTGATATAATATTATAATGCGTATTTGGCTTGCTGTCCGGGGGGAGGGCTCTGAGCTCAGAATTCGGCCCGACCCCAGAGTACTCCCCCTAACCTTAGAGGTCATAGGTATCTATGAGCGGACCCCGCCGAATGTGGGGTGAAGGGGTGGTGGAGGGATGCTGAGAAAGAAGTCATGAGACAGGAGGTAAGGGAAGGCTTTATTTATACTGGCTTCTTCTTGTGCTGATTGGATGATTACCTGAACATGCTCCTCCCGAACTTTGTTACATAAAACTTCATTTCACGAGTTTACATGTTAATGTAATCTGATATAATATTATAATGCGTATTTGGCTTGCTGTCCGGGAGGAGGGCTCTGAGCTCAGAATTCGGCCCGACCCCAGAGTACTCCCCAAAATGCCAAATAAACGAAGGACAGCGAGCGTAGAATTTAACCCCCCAAAAAGTGAAGGGTATGTATTTTACCAAGGAACGAGCTTGCCTGTTCGACTGGGAAGGCTCTAGCTACGACCGACGGGAACTTGGGTGCTCACGGCATCGGACGGATAAGCCCATTCTGCAGTTGAACTGACAGCTCGCTGAGGCGAGAATTATGCGAGCGTGGATTTGTGGACGAGTTTAACCGTTCACCCAGGAGAACTCTCGCAGCATCCGACGGGAACTTATATGCTCGCGGCATCGGACGGGTAAGCCTCGCTGGGTTGGACGGAGGGCGCCCGCTGGACTCGGTCGGGAGGGCTCGACCGGCGCTTCGAAGGGGGGCTGGGTCACGGGAAAGACTCCTCACGTCCCGACGAATGGGGAGCCCTCCTGGCGACACGAGCGCGGACGTCCGGCGACGACTAAGACGGGCAGACTCTCACTGCAATTCGAACGGGAGGTTTCAACCAGCGTTTTGGAAGGGGGACGGAACCCGGCCTTCGAACGGGTGAGTCATCGCTGCGTGCGAACGGGGGAGTCTGCATATGATTGAAAAACGTACCTTATGAATATTGAGCGAGTGTGCAAGCGGCGAGCCCAGATGTAATCGGAAGGTGTAAACGGATGTAACTGAAATGAGGAGCAGCAGGTGGTAATTTAATTAATTAGTTAGGGCTTGGTGAGCATTTTTTGATGAAAACACGGCTAGACCTAATATAAGTTTTGAAGGCATCCGATGACCAGCGACCGAGGGTTTTGATTTGTTTGTTGGGAGAGACCTTTTTGAGCGGCTGTGGTGGCTGCTCCGATGCGGAATGAGTGGCTAGAGAAATGCTCTGCTGAGACGCCGGATTTGATAAGGATTGCTTTAAGATGCTTTTGGAACCAGAATCTCGTAGCTGGATAATTGGAGTCGTTAGTGAAAAGAGGGTCGAGTGGGGATTTGGACGAGGAAAGTTTGTACTGCAGGTAATTAAAAAGCGCATGGTACGGTTGGATGGGAGTTTGAAGATTGAAAATATAGACGAAATGACCTCTTTTGTCTCTGTCCGTTTTACTTTGTTTAATGAAAAATGATATGGTTTCGTTATCTACGATCTGAAGGTCTGAAATTGTGGGATGGATATTTGGGTCGAATAAGGAAGTTCTGGTCAGTTCGGAACAGCGGAGGAAACCGAAGAATGCTAGGATGAACATGGCTTCTAACGTATATGCGGTATTGATGGAGTGGTATCCAAGACGGAGTGATGAGATGCATCTGGTGAGTATATCGATTGTGATTTGATGTCTGGTATCTGGGCGCGTGGGGCGGGATCTTTGGATTCCCTTAATTAGAAGGGACGTTTGGGAGTTATTTATTGCAGGTGCAGGTTTACCGTGGATTAATTTATGGAAGAATTGAATGCCGCTTAGATAGCTTTTAATGGATCCGGCTTGGAGACCTTTAATACTGTGAAGATGAGATATGAATGAAGTAACTGTTAAAAGCGAAAATTCGGGAAACGACAGGTTGATTGAGGAAATTAATCCATAACTTAAGCTCGTTTTTTTTTGACTCGTCGGAGAGGGTGATCTGATCTTCCAGCGCATGAACGGATGAAGAGAGGGCTAGGAGATGTGCGATAAAGGGTCGGCCCTGTGGAATAATGCGCATCGCATAATTTAGGTGGCCCAGCAGCGAGAGAAGTTCGCGTTTTGCACGATCTGTGCTGTCAGTAAAATTGGATGCGATTAAAATAATGCGATCGATTTTTTCCTTAGGTAGTGAGGCTTGGAATTTTGCTGAGTCTAGATTGATGCCTAAACTCGATGGATGTAGTTGGACCCGATGTTTTCTGTGAGCTAACGGAATCCCTAGATCGGCAAAAACCTTTTCCACTATGAGGAGGTGAGCCTCGGGGACGGTGTCGTGGGGTGAAATTATTAGGAAATCGTCGAGCAGATGGAGAACATGAGGAATTGCATAATTATTGGAAAGGATCCAACATATGGCTTCGGAGAGAGTGTCAAGGATTTTTGGGCTGCTTTTGCAGCCGAAAGTCAGGCGCACGGCGAAATAATACTTTTTCTGCCAGTTTACGCCGAATAAGTGCCATGAATCGGGGTGGATTGGCATTAGGCTACTTTAAAAGCGGAGGAGATATCTACTTTGGCAAGCCATGCACCTCGTCCAGCTATTTTAATCATGGTTATGGCTTGTTCGATATCATGATAGTTGAGAGAATACTCTTCGAGGGGGATGAGACTATTGATGCTCGGATATGGAGAATTATGGGGGGCTGAAAGGTCGATTATCAACCGCTTTTTTTTTTTTTTTCCAGAGAATTTCCTGGTGGCCACGCCTATGGGGCTGATGCGAAATTTGTCGATTTTATTTTGTCGAGCTTATTTACTACTCCAAGCTCTGCTAAGGCGGACTGAAGGTTAGCGCAGATAACATTTTGCGTAGGATGGCTTTCTACGCCGGGTTTAAAACCTTGATTGAGACCTATCAGTAGATAATTTGTGAAGTTGGCATCTAGGTATTGTGATAATTCTTCGGCTAGACGGAAAACATTCACAGGAGTCGAGAGATAGTTTTTTGCATTTTTATAGACGGATTTTTTGACTGGGCATATCACGCGGGCGTGTGCGTCGCCACAGAAATCGCAGACGTGGAGAAAATGACAGCGTTGTCTTGGGCATCTCCCTTCATTGAAGTTCCTACAAACTTGTCTATCGGGTGCCGAGTATGGTGCTCTGATTGAAAAATCTTGTCTTGCGTGACGTGGAACGTAACTTGTGGATTTTATGGCATTCTGCTCTGGGCAGGGAGGGATCGATGGATTAATTTGGGGGCATGCCGTGGTGGCATGGATTGTGGATCTGCCGATTGCGCAGGAGATATTTCTGCACCCGAGGAAGACCCGGTTATGGAGATCCAACGCTCCCCAATAGGGACACTGATTCCATTGGGAACGCGGACAGCGCATTTGCGGAAAACAGCTTGTGGTACGTATAAAATGATTACCCCCGTAAGACAACGGGAGCTCTGCTATAATAGACGGATAGTCGTTCCGCTCGCGCCGTCTATGGGGAAAAGACGAGCATATGATTTTCTGTATAGCGGCTGAAGGCAATACAGAATTCTGCTAGTGACAATGAACGTGATGTAACCTGTGAGTTTTGCACCTGCTAAGATTTGAGCTCTGATGTTGTTCGTCACTGGAGGAGGATCGGTTGCTACTGCATTCGGAGGGACTGGTTGAGGAGTGGCTGAGAAGAGAGAGAAAGGAGAACGCGCTTGGAGAGGGTTAAAGGGGTGTGAAATCGGGGCTTTGGCCATTTGCGGAGGCATCCTCACGCGGAGATCGGCCCCCGAGTTAGGTGGAGGAGGAGGAGGAATAGGAAGAGCATGGTGTGGAAAGGGGAGGGGAAAGAAATGCGCCGGAGATTGACCGACTAACGGAGGCATCCTCACGTTAGGGTGGACACCTGACGCTTGGGAAGGAGGAAGACTGAAAGAAGTAGAAGGGAAGAAAAACATTTGGGGATCGTGTAAGAGAGTGGAACTGCTGGGATCTAGAGTGTGAGGTACCACAATGGGAGGGGCTGAGGAGGGGAACTGGCGCTCGTCCGTGACTGGTTCCGGGGCGCGGCCCAGGCTAGCGGAAGGTCTGTGACGCCGTGTCGCGGGGGCGGAGCCCGGCGCTGCGAGTGAGGAAGGAAGTACTGCGGGACGAGCAATCGGGGCCCGGCGAGCTTTGCTCGTTCGAGCTGCAAGAATTGGAGCTGAAACAGAAAGGTGAGAAGATTGTAAGGTGACATATAAATTAAATAATTCTGCTTTTTTCATCCTGCGGGAGAAATTTGCATCAGAATTAATTAGGGCTTGTCTTAGCCCCTTAACTGTCCATTTCCCTATCGGAGGGATGTTAGGGGGGGCTGGAAGGTGCGAAGGCGTGGATGAAGACGATGGTGAAGATAATGAGTTCCTCGCTGGCGGTGGTGAAGGGAGTCTACGGCGTCTTGGAGTATGCAGAGAGGATCTGGAGGGCCGACGTCCCCTGGTTGAAGGTGGAGGCTCTATGTTGTCGTTGGCTGCTGGAGAAGGAAGAGTCGCTGGATCTGCGCTTTGCGGTTGAAATGACTCTGAGATGAAAGATTCATCGTCGGAGGGGAAGAGCTCTAACTCGGACGTAACTGCACGGAGGCGGACTCAGATGCTGAGAAGAAGTCATGAGACAGGAGGTAAGGGAAGGCTTTATTTATACTGGCTTCTTCTTGTGCTGATTGGATGATTACCTGAACATGCTCCTCCCGAACTTTGTTACATAAAACTTCATTTATTATTACCATCAATCAATCACTAATTACCATGGATTACAAAAAGACATTTGTAATTTCACACAAGAATATGAACTTTTACATTATGATGATGTAAACATAGTAGGCTACATTTCATCTGTAAAATATTACGTCTCACTTACTCAGTATGATTCTCGATCGCACTGAGAACTGAACGACACCTGCGTGCTCCTCTGCGAGGTGCTGGAGAAGGAGAACGTGATGCAGCCGCACTTTCCTAAAAAACAAAACAAAAATAACTGTTAGCATACATTATGTATACAACAGAGTATCTGTTAATGGCCCATATAAAACGCACGCATTTAGGATTCACTCAATGAACGGATCGATCGCGAACGACACATCACTACATTTCAAACATTTACACTGTATTCACAAACAGTGCATAAGGCAGTAAGCATGATAATAAGTGTCATAGGCTAACCAAAACTGAACATTTGCGAGTATGGCCCATATAGACAGCGCGCATTTAGGGATAGGCTACACAATAACCGGATTGTTCGCGCACGAACGACACATCACTAACTTACAATTCAAACACACCTGTATTCACAAACAAGTAGGCCTATTTACTAGGGGTGTAACGAGACGCTTATCTCACGAGACGAGACAGACATGAGATTGGGTTCACGAGAACGAGACGAGACGAGATTTTTGCACAATTTTACAGAAATCCTCAATGACACAATTCATGACTGGAAAAGTATGCAGGTGCATTTTGCAATGTTTAACTAATAATCTTATTAAGTAGACCTGAAATGACAGGCATTAGGAGTATGAATTATCAAATGCATTGAAAGAAAACAATATACAACAATATAACCTTTTAATAATAAAAGGTTTTTATTGACTGGCTTTTCTCCTGTATGATTTCACATTAGTCTCTTCAGACCTTACTGTACATTTAAGAGCTTTCAGAACTTCTGATTGAGGCTGTGTGTGACCTCCTAACTGAACTCTAGAAGTCTTATTAAGTGCAAACAATAAGTGCAAGTGCAACCATAATCAAAGTTAGCGCACAGACTCTTTATAATTGTTTTGATATTGCTGTTTTATTTTGCACCGGCAGTTATAGGGTTATAGAGTTCGGGAAAGGCCGGTAGAGAAACGAGGCTGTTTGTTTGTCTCCACAGTTGTTCTTGCGTTCCGATTATAAGTTCAGAAACAGAGCCTCTTGTCTGTTGTCTTTAAGACATTACAGTACTCTCTCAATATTCGAAGTGCAAACTGAGACGATAGCCGCAAATAAACAGTCCAGTGATGGGTATCGGGAGACGGACTATTGTATGTTCGCGGCCTAATTTGTGCGCAATGCACATCAGCGAGCTTGTGTTTTACTTTCACTATCGTGACCGCGCGTACTCTGTGTATAGCAGCGGTGCTGAGCGTGCATTATACAACATAAGATCAGACGTTTAGTCTATGTTGCGCAACGAATCCTCCGCCATCCTCACGCGATCAGTGAACTGTGATTCGTGCTGCACTGATTGCAACGGCAACTCGTGCTGGATGAGCAGAGCAGACTTTTACATTAGTTTTTAATGGTTTTTAATTATTTTTATAAAAACAGCAAAACGATAGTTTAGGCGAATGTGAGTGTAGCGGTGGAATATTCTATGGTAATAGAAATCGCGAGACAGCTTTTCACTCGACGGGAAATCTCGTCATGTTTTAGTCTCGCGCCACGAGATCTCGTTACACCCCTACTATTTACGCATGATAAAGTGTCATAGGCTAACCAAAACTGAACATTTATATACTAACATATTGTATTTAGACAGAAGCCTATCACGTATTTTACCGGAGTCTGAAATATATTTCTATCACAAAAAATGCATTACACATAGGCTAAGGCAGTAGGCTATTTTAGCATGATAAGTAGTCATGGGCTAAACAAAACTGAACATTTATATGTAAAAAAATATATTGTATTTAGACAGTATCACATATTTTACCGGATGCTGACATATATTTCACTAAATCATAACCAAGCAGTTCGAAAACAAAATGCATAAGCATAAGGCAGTAGGCTATTTAGCATGATAACCAGTGTCATAAACTTATCAAAACTGAGTGAAATATTAAAACTGAGTGAAATATTAAAAAGGAATCACTTGCGCCTCAGCCTAGCCAGTGCTCTCGGAACAGGACACAACAATCTGAGGAAAAGGGCCCAAGGTCGATGGGACCAAAGAGCAGGACCGGAGCACAGGACGTTTTGATAAATTTATTAATATAAAATGACCAACGTTTCGACGCACATGCGTCTTCTTCAGAGTCAAGCAATCAATGGCAACAATATACAGAATTTAAAGAGTCACACTTCAAGGTATTGGCCACAGGCATAGGTGGGTGTGGTGCAACAATTATCTAATTAAGTACAAGCACTCAAATCTAAACCAAAGGAAAAAAAAAAAAAAAAAAAACACACACATATATAACGATAAATACAGGTACATAAACATACATACGATAACTAACTACATTTAGACACACACAGGTATAAAAAAAATAAAATAAAAAAAAAGCCAGGAAAAAAACACAGACATATATAGAGATATAGATAAACATACACACAGCTAACTACATATAATACATATACATAAACATACAAACATAGCTAACTACATATAGACACACACAGGTAAAGAAGGAGAAGAAAAAAAAAAAAAAAAGAAAAACTATAAAAAGCACGAAAGGCTCAGTTCCTGTGTTAAGAGTAAAAATCCAGAACGCCTCCCGTTGTAATAGGGACTTCACTATGTCACCACCTCGCTGGGAGGGTAGAATTTTTTCAATACCCCAAAATTTTAAAGACGCATTCGAACCGTGATTGGCTTGTACATAGTGCCTCGCAATTGCATAGTCCATATTTCTGTTACGAATAGCTGCTTTGTGTTCTGCAATGCGTAATTTGAGGGGGCGTTTAGTCTGACCTACGTACACCAATCCACATGGACATTTCAACATATAAACCACGTGACTGGTGTTGCAGTTGATGAAAGAATTGATCTTATATTCTTTACCTGAATGGGGGTGGAAAAATTTCTTTGTATCATTTGAGTTAGAGCAATGGGTGCAGTGCCCACATCTGTAGAAACCCAAGGGGGGAGCCGGTAACCACGTAGGTTTTGATGGAGGGCTCATGGTCGTGTGAACCAACCTATCTCTCAGTGAGCGAGGACGCTTAAAGGTTATACGTGGAGATTCTGCGCATATATCTTTAAGAGCTGGATCACTCTGCAGAATGTGCCAGTGTTTCTTAATGGCATGTTTAATTTCTCCGCCAATATGGGAAAACTCGGTGGAAAAACAGAGTCTTTGCAGTGAATCGCGTTTGGTTTTAACTAAGAGATGTGGACGTTGCGTCCGTTTAACTCGTTCATAGGCTGCAGAAATATCACTTAGAGCATATCCCCTGGTACGGAAGCGCTCTGTCATTTCTAATGACCCGCGTTCAAATTCGACATCACTGCTACAATTCCTTCTGAGACGTAGAAATTGACCAATAGGAATATTCTTAATCAGTTGTTTAGGATGGTGGCTATCAGCTCTGAGAAGGGTATTCCTGCTAAGAGGTTTACGATAAATCGATGTCTCTAAACCTCCTTGAGCATTTTTGTAAATAGTTAGATCAAGAAAGTTAATACTGTCTGTGGAATGCTCTACTGTGAATCTCAGAAAAGGTGTTGTAGAGTTAATGTAGGTCATGAATTCATCTAATTCAACCAAGGTCCCCATCCAAATAAAAAAAACATCATCAATTTACCTCTTCCAAAGCAGAATTTTAGGGAGGAATAAGTTGTTCACAGAGTTCTCAATAAATTTCGCTTCCCATAAACCCATTACTAGGCATGCGTACGACGGTGCAAAACAGCTGCCCATACTGACCCCACGTTTCTGCAGGTAATAGTCACCCGCATACTGGAAATAGTTCTTTGTTAAAACAACTTCCGACAGTGTCAGTAAAAATTCATTGGGAGGGACTATATCAGTGGCTCGTCTTGCAAAGAAGTGTGATAATGCCTCCGTCCCTGCTTTGTGAGGAATACATGTGTACAAACTTTGCACGTCACAAGTTACCAGTATGAAGTCATGGTCGCATTCAAACGAATCCAAAAGTCTCAAGATGTCATATGTATCCCCTAAATAAGATGGTAATTCATAAACATATTTTTTTAAAAAGAAATCAAGATATTGTGACAAAGGTTCAGTTAAACAGCCAATACTAGACACGATAGGTCTAAGTGGTGGATCCATCAGAGATTTATGTACTTTAGGAAGTCCATAGAAAACGGGACAGACAGGATGTTTTACAGTTAGAAAGTCTTTTTCTTTTTCAGTGATCCAATCCCTTTGTAGTTCCTTCTCCAGTATTTGATCAATCTCTAATTTATGGTGTTCTAGAGGATTGCGAGTTAGTAGAGTATAACATTCTTTATCATTTAGTTGGGACATGACACTCAATTTGTATTTTTCAATGTCCATTACAACAATCGAACCCCCTTTATCGGCAGGGCGAATAAGAATATCTGATCTCTTTTCTAATTCATTCAAACTCTTTAATTCAGATTTAGACAAATTCGGTCTCTTTTGACGTGCTTTTTTACATATCTTATTAAACTCGTTTTCCACTAGACTTTTGTATGTAATAATGGAAGGGTTCAGATTCGAGTAAGGAACAAAAGTAGATTTCTTTCTGAAAGGTGTATTTTCTCTGTTAAGTGACTCTGCGCTGTCAACAGTTGATCTTACAGAGTTAACAATCATGGGTCTCGATATACTCGATTTAGGGGAGAAAAAATGTTTAAGCTGGAGTGATCGGAAGAATTTAAAAGTATCTACCTTGAGTTTGAATGGATTAACAGCATTGGTGGGGCAAAAAGATAAACCTTTACTTAGCACTTTAGTCTCTCCCTCAGTTAGATTCAGTCCCGAGATGTTAATCACAGTCTGTTCGGGTTGCGTGGGTTGCGTGGTGAGCGGCGCGTTGGTTCTGCTGGATAGGTTCTGCGACTTCTGCCTCTTGACCCTCTCGAGCCTCTCCTTGTCCGTTTAGACGTGGAGGCTTGGCATTGGGAAAAAAATTTCTAGCACCATGCTGGCTTTCGGCGTCACTAGTTTGCGGGGAATCCCATTCACTGGCGGAAGTGGAAGGCCAGTTTCTGGTGTTGCGTTGACGCGCAGGGCGGGGTTTGCGTAGTCGTCTATGTTCGTCTGCCCAATGATAGACTGATCCTTCGACATAATCCTTCGTGTCTCGCTCATACTTCTTCATTTTATAGCTTTGTAGATCTTTTTGAAAGGATTTAAGAGAGACGGCAATCTTGTTGGTGATAATATCGAAAGTCTCTAAATCAATGTGCGTCTTGATGCGCGTCTCAACTTGTTGGATTTCCGCGTTTGTCTTCTCTCTTTCTGATGTAGTTTTCTCTATAATCAACAACAGCAAATCCAATGAGCATTTATTCAGTACTTGCTCCCATTTACGCATAAAATCTGGGTCATCCAGACCAAAGGAGGGTGTCTTTTGTAGACGAAGTCCCCGTGGAATTCGCTTTACTCTCCAATATTCAGATAGGGTGATCGAATGCCAGAGGAGCCTCAGGTCTCTCTTCTTAATATCTTCCAAGTCCTTACTAAGGGAGGCAATACATGGCTCTGGAGGTTGTAGCATTTCTTGAAACAATGAGTGCGAAAGAATGATGTTAGCACCTTGCTCATCTGTATAGGAAAAAGTCTCTGATTTCTTTTCTGTAGTAGCATTAATGGATGCAAAAGTAGCCATTTTGAGGCGAGCTGCAACGTGAAGGAGGTTGTCCTGAGAACTCTCCAAAAGTAGAACAGTAAAAAGGAATCACTTGGGCCTCAGCCTAGCCAGTGCTCTCGGAACAGGACACAACAATCTGAGGAAAAGGGCCCAAGGTCGATGGGACCAAAGAGCAGGACCGGAGCACAGGACGTTTTGATAAATTTATTAATATAAAATGACCAACGTTTCGACGCACATGCGTCTTCTTCAGAGTCAAGCAATCAATGGCAACAATATACAGAATTTAAAGAGTCACGCTTCAAGGTATTGGCCACAGGCATAGGTGGGTGTGGTACAACAATTATCTAATTAAGTACAAGCACTCAAATCTAAACCAAAAAAAAAAAAAAAACACACACATATATAACGATAAATACAGGTACATAAACATACATACGATAACTAACTACATATAGACACACACAGGTATAAAAAAAAATAAATAAAAAAAAAAGCCAGGAAAAAACCACAGACATATATAGAGATATAGATAAACATACACACAGCTAACTACATATTAGCTGTGTACATATTAGCGGAGGCGTTATCACACTTCTTTGCAAGACGAGCCACTGATATAGTCCCTCCCAATGAATTTTTACTGACACTGTCGGAAGTTGTTTTAACAAAGAACTATTTCCATTATGCGGGTGACTATTACCTGCAGAAACGTGGGGTCAGTATGGGCAGCTGTTTTGCACCGTCGTACACATGCCTAGTAATGGGTTTATGGGAAGCGAAATTTATTGAGAACTCTGTGAACAACTTATTCCTCCCAAAAATTCTGCTTTGGAAGAGGTATATTGATGATGTTTTTTTTATTTGGATGGGGACCTTGGTTGAATTAGATGAATTCATGACCTACATTAACTCTACAACACCTTTTCTGAGATTCACAGTAGAGCATTCCACAGACAGTATTAACTTTCTTCATCTAACTATTTACAAAAATGCTCAAGGAGGTTTAGAGACATCGATTTATCGTAAACCTCTTAGCAGGAATACCCTTCTCAGAGCTGATAGCCACCATCCTAAACAACTGATTAAGAATATTCCTATCGGTCAATTTCTACGTCTCAGAAGGAATTGTAGCAGTGATGTCGAATTTGAACGCAGGTCATTAGAAATGACAGAGCGCTTCCGTACCAGGGGATATGCTCTAAGTGATATTTCTGCAGCCTATGAACGAGCTAAACGAACGCAACGTCCACATCTCTTAGTTAAAACCAAACGCGATTCACTGCAAAGACTCTGTTTTTCCACCGAGTTTTCCCATATTGGCGGAGAAATTAAACATGCCATTAAGAAACACTGGCACATTCTGCAGAGTGATCCAGCTCTTAAAGATATATGCGCAGAATCTCCACGTATAACCTTTAACCCTCTGGGGTCGAAAACCGCGTGCCCGCGTTTTGCTGGATTTTTTCCTTATCAGTGCAAAAGAGAATCAAATTACTCTGTTAATTTTGATCTTAAATATAAGTGTTGTACATCATTAGATCCTGTTAAGTTTCTATTTTTTTTGTGGATACTCACAATAAAAACAAAGTGTTGTGCTTTTCGTCAAACAAAGAAAAATAAACATGATGCGCGTTTTCCCTTCTCTCTGTCTTTGAGGTCCGTTCTGAAACGCGTCCGAAACATTCACTTTAACTCTGTCAATACTTGTCACAGAGATACGAGAGATGTCTCTTTATGAAGCTGAGATTCTCTTCTTTCAAATGAAGTATTTTTTTTTTTTTTTTAAATATTTCCAGTTTATGTAATCCGTTTGAAACCAAGGAGAGTTACAGTTTTTTCGCTCTCCCTTCATTATATATAATTAGGTGAGCCCGCCACACCCCCAGCGCTTTTGACATGGTAAATAGGCGATATGCATCCCACACGCGGGACGCCCCCGATCACTGCATAACAACATGAAGATTCTTCATCAGAGATTCACTGATAGTTCATCGCGTTTTAGGGATGGAAGCACGCTAACGTTACTCCTTCAGAGGATTATGGACAGCTGGGAATAATTAACCTTTTCCTCAGTGGAATTTGAAACTCAGACGAGCGGTTGCATTTTGAAGAACGGATTGACCCCGAGGATACAAGTTCGGAGTAAGTTTAGTGTTTTATAATTCCTTTTCTGATCATAGAGCTCAAATGCATTTTCAGACTATAGTAAATATTAACTCACAACGTTGGTGTAGGCCTATACGCTCGTGTAAACTTTTTAAATAACTGCTTAGTTTGTAATGATTTAGTGAAATATATTGATCTGCAAGTTTTGTTTGAGTTCTCCTGTGGTCTAGTGGTTAGACCAATTGCCAAGCGTGTTAGAGGTTACAGGTTCGAATCCACCACTAGCATATTTTTTTTCTCTCATCAAAACCGAATATGTTCATCAGTGGTTACAGTCTATATCAAACACACACGTATATAGGACACACGTTTGTGTGCATTTTATTTTGTGATTTCACCGGAATGAATAGTGTCCGCAATGGCAATAGATTGAAAAGCACGTTCTGTGCGCGCGCCGCCACAAGAGACTCACTGTATCCATGACACTGATAGCAGGACACGAGCGCTCAGCTTGAGTTCAAAAACAAAACATTTTAGCTCTAGATCTCTTATTTAAGAGCGGACTAAATGAATGATCTACTAGTTAACTAGAGATGTTTTATTTGTATTAGGTACAGCCGTTCATTGAGTGTATCAGTAAATGCGTGCGGTCGATGAGCCATAAACAGATACTCGCGGTTACGCAGTCTACCAATCAATAGATGTTTCTCTGTCCATCAACAGATACATTGTGCATCTATAATCATAATAGTCCATCAGTTTACTTTGGATAATGTGCTAACAGTTTTTTGCTTTTGTTTTGTTGTGTTTACATCGTCACCATCAGCCTTCAGAAATCATTCTGATATAATTTTTTTTTTAAATCAATGTTGTAAACAGTTATGCTGCTTAATTTTTTTTAACCTGTGATAGTTTTTTTAGGATTCTTTGAATGCACTTTTTTTTTATTTATATAAGCACTATATAAGCAATATTTTATATATTTTTTTATATAAAAAAAAACAAGTTTGGTCTTTTTATGTTTTTTTTTTTTTGAAAGGAAGTGTTAAGTGATATGAATGACTTTAAGTCTTTATGTTCTTAGGAAAGATTTCTATTTTGAATAAATGCTGTTCTTTTTAACTTTTTATTCATCAGTGAATCATTCTTAGTTCAGGCTGCCTCAAAGCACCTTGATGGCCCATTAGCCATTGGGGGAGTGTCTTTAGTCTCCCAGGTGTAAATCGCATTAATTTTCATGGGCATTAACACTCCCACGCATACAGCAGTAATGACCCAAAAACTGATGTAAGAAATTCAAATCGTTATATTGATCTTTCTGAAAGAGTGGTCAGAATGATTTTCACTTCATTTTGAAGTAAAAATTCTAGCCTACAAGAATAGTAACTCAACAGTATTGTTTTCAACTATTCAGTATGTGTTAAATGGCCTTATTGCGGTGACATTTTTTTTCCCAAAACTTACTAACCACGCATATTATTTTTTTTCTATAAAATGCAAACATGTACATCCATTTTGCTCACATATTATTGTAGCAGAGTTTGTGCT
The DNA here is from genome assembly GCA_036326025.1 of Chrosomus eos. Classification (NCBI taxonomy): domain Eukaryota; kingdom Metazoa; phylum Chordata; class Actinopteri; order Cypriniformes; family Leuciscidae; genus Chrosomus; species Chrosomus eos. Next base: position 38,779,961 of record CM070835.1, on the reverse strand, counting down.
GAATACAGCAAATTTATATGTTGGCAAATGGTATGTTTTAAGTAGCTGAAATAAGCACAAATGTCAGGGCATACCAAAACACAGAAAGATCCCGAAAACAGCTCAGACCCCAGAGGGTTAAGCGTCCTCGCTCACTGAGAGATAGGTTGGTTCACACGACCATGAGCCCTCCATCAAAACCTACGTGGTTACCGGCTCCCCCCTTGGGTTTCTACAGATGTGGGCACTGCACCCATTGCTCTAACTCAAATGATACAAAGAAAATTTTCCACCCCCATTCAGGTAAAGAATATAAGATCAATTCTTTCATCAACTGCAACACCACTCACGTGGTTTATATGTTGAAATGTCCATGTGGATTGGTGTACGTAGGTCAGACTAAACGCCCTCAAATTACGCATTGCAGAACACAAAGCAGCTATTCGTAACAGAAATATGGACTATGCAATTGCGAGGCACTATGTACAAGCCAATCACGGTTCGAATGCGTCTTTAAAATTTTGGGGTATTGAAAAAATTTTACCCTCCCAGCGAGGTGGTGACATAGTGAAGTCCCTATTACAACGGGAGGCGTTCTGGATTTTCACTCTTAACACAGTAGAACCAAATGGCCTTAATGAGGAACTGAGCCTTTCGTGCTTTTTATAGTTTTTATAGTTTTTTTTTTTTTTTCTTCTCCTTCTTTACCTGTGTGTGTCTATATGTAGTTAGCTATGTTTGTATGTTTATGTATATGTATTATATGTAGTTAGCTGTGTGTATGTTTATCTATATCTCTATATATGTCTGTGGTTTTTTCCTGGCTTTTTTTTTTATTTTTATTTTTTTTATACCTGTGTGTGTCTATATGTAGTTAGTTATCGTATGTATGTTTATGTACCTGTATTTATCGTTATATATGTGTGTGTTTTTTTTTTTGTTTTTTTTTCTTTGGTTTAGATTTGAGTGCTTGTACTTAATTAGATAATTGTTGCACCACACCCACCTATGCCTGTGGCCAATACCTTGAAGTGTGACTCTTTAAATTCTGTATATTGTTTCCATTGATTGCTTGACTCTGAAGAAGACGCATGTGTGTCGAAACGTTGGTCATTTTATATTAATAAATTATCAAAATGTCCTGTGCTCCGGTCCTGCTCTTTGGTCCCATCGACCTTGGGCCCTTTTCCTCAGACTGAGTGAAATATATGTAGGCTAATATAGCCTATAAATATGTTTAGAGAATATCACATTTAAAAACACGAGCATACACAAATAGGAATATTGTGAGGCAAACTTTCATGTGTAAAAAGCTAACCAAAACTAGGCAAAATACAGTCTGAAAATTCATTTGAGCTCTATATGATCAGAAAAGGAATTACATAACAAACAACTTACTCCGAACGTATCCTCGGCGGGGTTGGTCGTCCGAGTTGCAATCTTTCTCTGGGTAACAGTTCTTCCCCGCTGTCCAGTGTCCAGAATCATCTGAAGGGTCTATGTGCTGCCATCCTCAAAACGCGATGAACTATCAGTGAATCTGAAGAAACTTTGTGTTGTTATGGGCGGCATTGATCGCGGGGCGTACCGCGTGTGAGATGCGATCACCATGTGAAAAGCGCTGGGGGCGTGTCTGCCTCAGCTGATTACTGATAATGAGGGGAGAACGAAAAAACTGTAACTCTCCTTGGTTTCAAATGGATTACATAAACTGGAAATATTAATTTTTTTAGTAACTTACCTCATTTAAAAGAAGAGAATCTCAGCTTCATAAAGAGACATCTCTCGTATCTCTGTGACAAGTATTAACAGAGTTACAGTTATTTTTTCGAACGCGTTTCTGAATGGACTTCACTGACAGAGACAAGGGAAAACGCGCATCATGTTTATTTTTCTTTATTTGACGAAAAGCACAACACTTTGTTTTTATTGTGAGTACCCACAAAAAAAATTGAAACTAAACAGGATCTAATGATGTACAACACTTAAATGTAAGATAAAAATCAACAGAGTAATTTGATCCTCTTTTGCAGTGATAAGGAAAAAATCGAGCTCATCACGCCCGCGTGACGGCCGACCTTAGAGGGTTAAAGTAAAGGCTAATTTGAGTGACTCGAAAGCTTGGCTTGCCTCTTCTGTCCAATTCAAACTTTTGGGCTTACCCTTGAGGAGATTGTTTAGGGGATTGGTAATGGCACTGAAATTATTAATGAATCTACGATAAAAATCATCATACCCAAGGAACCTCTAAAGTTCCTTAATAATTTGTGGAAGAGGCCACGATCTTACTGCAACCACCTTTCCCGGGTTCATCTGCACACCCTGAAGGCCAATGATGTAACCCAGAAAATGCACCAAAGACTGGTGGAAGGAGCATTTTTCATCCTTGAGGAATGACCGGTGTTCACGCTCCCGCTGCATAAGCTGACGAACACACCTGCACTGCTCAGAGAGAGAAGAAGAATAGATCAGAATGTTGTCAATATACATCAGCACAAATTTAGAAAAAATTGACAAATTTCATTCATTAAACCCTGGAACACCGAAGGCGTGTTCGCCAGGCCATACGGCATCACCCGATATTCGTAGTGTCCTGATGGCGTTATGATCAATGTTTTCCATTCGTCACCCTTGCGGAACGAGGAATAAGATTGTAGGCAGGGCTTGACATTAACACCCGCCAACCCGCCAAATACGGGTGGATTTTGCTCGTGGCACAGTCACTCCAACTAGCCACTTAGGCGGGTTGAATAATTGTAGTCTTTTCAAAAAGCATCTGAAATAAGCGCACTGGCTGTGTGGTGTGCGGGTCTCAGCTGCGTGGCGTGTCCGTTTTTATTTCGGCTCCCATGTTAACAGGCTAGAGCTTGCACTGCGTGACACGCGGGTCTCGAGCCGCGCCGAAAACGCGTGCATGCTAGAAATAGAACCGCAATCATGTTGGAAGCGTTTCCAGACAAAATAGAATTGGAAAAGATGTAATTTTGACATGAACACATATTGATAAATTACATTGGTAACACTTTATTTGAAGGGGTGTGCATAAGACTGACATGACACTGTCATCAACATGACATAATACCTGTCATGAACATGAAGGAGTCTTTATAAATGTTTATGACTGTTGTCATTAAGTGTCATTCGGTAAATTATGACACTTTTAATGCAAAGTTGACATTGTTTAAAATGTCTTTGTTATGACAACTTGACATTAACCAAGAAATCATAACCTGTCACAACTTTGGCCGTCATGACACCATTATAACTGTGTCATGAATATTACCTGTCCTCAAGTAAAGTGGAACACATTGTACTAGTTATACAGATGTCATTAAGGGTTATTACACTGTCAAATGCTTTAAGTTTGATAATTAGACCTGTTATGACATTTTTGTAACAGGTTGACAGGTTCTGATTTCTTGGTTAATGTCAAGTTGTCATAACAAAGACATTTCTATCTTTGTTAATGTCAAGTTGTCATAACAAAGACATTTTAAACAATGTCAACTTTGCATTAAAAGTGTCATAATTTACCGAATGACACTTAATGACAACAGTCATAAACATTCATAAAGACTCCTTCATGTTCATGACAGGTGTTATGTCATGTTTATGACAGTGTCATGTCAGTCTTATGCACACCCCTTCAAATAAAGTGTTACCATTACATTGTTATGTTTGAAAGTCTATAGGTTTTGACAATTGCAGATATAAATAGGCTATAATTAAAAAAAATTATAATAATAATTATTGATTTTTAATTTAATTTAATTAAATTTAATTTGCCAATACAGAACGAAATAATCTGTAGGCTAGCCTATTTTGCCATCGATACTGCCGACGTTGTCTTTGCTGTATCAGTAGTAGGTTATATATTTATGTTTATATAAACATGTATAAAATGTATAAACGGCGCCTATGTCCCGAGATAGCCCTCCCTGTACGTCGCCAGCAGCGCCGCGTCAGACATGTTTCTGGTGTGCAAATGGTAAATGGACTGCATTTATATAGCGCTTTAAACAGACTTTATAGTGCAAAGACACAGAAGACGCCACAGCTGACACGCAACAGAAACGCCTCACAGCCAGTGTGTCGCCGGCCTAACGTCATTGGTGTCCGAACCAAGGCATGCATTTTTCGTGAGGTTTCGAGACTGATCTACTTTCCATTGCAACTTGTAACAAAGATTTTCCCATCGGGGCTCAATAAAGTTATACTGGGTCTGATTCTGATATTTAAACAGAGTGTTTCTAATGCTAAAGGTTTTTTTCAGTTTAGGTTTTTTTTATCTTTTTCATTACTCTTCTACATCCATGCACCACTTTTGTTATGCAATAAGAAGCTACTTTTTATGTATTTATCTTAATATATGGTTTTATTTAAAAAAAGGAGCTTTACACACAACCTTATCAGAGCTAATGATAATGACCTGTATTGTTATACATTTATGTAGTCTTGATTTGGGTGTGTACAGTGGTTTTAGGGTTGTAAATCTAGTTCAAGTAAATTTTAGCACACCATAGTCAACTTTAATCAGGTAATTTCACAACAACAAAAATGTGGCTAGTAAAAATGCTGTGTGCCTAGTAACTTTGGAAAACCACTAGCCACATTGGCTAGTGAGCAAAAAAGTTAATGTCAAGCGCTGATTGTAGGCACTACGATAATCAAGTTTGGTGATCCAGGCTGCTCCCCGCAACACCTCAAGGGCAGCAGGAACCAGAGGAAGGGGATAGCGGTGCTTTACCGTGATGTTGTTGAGCGTTCGGTAATCAATACATGGACATAACCCTCTTTTTAGCCAGAAAGAAAAATACTTGAGGCTGCTGGAGAAGTGGACGGGTGAATGCAAACTGAAGGCGGAGGCATGACAGTATCATTAGAAAAGCAGAAGTTTTACAAATGTTTAAGATTGAGCGCAGCAGTGAACCATGTGTGTGCCATACGGTGTCAAAACTGGGTTTTGTTCAATTATTGTAAAGTGTTTAATGTATTTAGTTTTGGATCTGAGGTGATTTGCTACTGTGTGGATGTGGGAATTGTGTAGTGTTTTGACTAAACAAGCCTTGTTTTTGATATGGTATCATATCTCCACCGATGTATTACGGGAAAAGGTGATACAAATGTGTTTAAAGGGACGTGGCGGTGGAAAATATAAGATGGGAGGAAAAAATGATGTCAGTGCTTTTGCGTTTGCCTGCAAATGTTTTGAGTCCCCTGAGGAACTTTGCGTTGGCTTCCTATACCTTCTACATTCTCTGTGAGGGAACGTAAAACGCATTGACATATGGCACCATGTCTAGATATCCGCAAAAATATCCGTTTGGCAGAACACCAAACCTTTGCCTTTAAATTCAAGGTTGACATGTTTCTATATATTTCTGCACATGAATGGCCTGAGCTGAGGCAGAGAGGAGCACATAGGGGAATGGAGAGAGAGCTGGAGCGCACAGATAATCATGGGCGAGTGAATGATAGCAGGCTATATTTAAAAGCATCTGCTCTGTGTTGAGGGAAGAGATGCTCTCTGCTGGATAAGAAGAGCTGGACGGCCCACTGCCATAAACTCTGCTTGATAAAGAAGTGGACAAAGTGAACGAGGAGATAAAGGACACAACACTCATGTCCACACTCCTATTTTCCACATTCACTTAAAATCCCAACGTTTTCTTGCGTCCAAAGAGTGGTGTGTGTGCATGCACAGAGTATGAGTGTAAGCCAGTAAGGTTCATAAAGGGCCAGTTCACATCCAACTCATATAACCTCTTAAAATACATGTATATCTTTAAAGACTGTTTCTGTCATCAAAGTAGACCATTCAGTTTCTGGGATGTGCATCAATACTGTTTATAAGACACAGTGTGTTTGTTTGTTTGTTTGTGTGTGTGTGTGTGTGTGTGTGTGTGTGTGTGTGTGTGTGTGTGTGTGTGTGTGTGTGTGTGTGTGTGTGTGTGTGTGTGTGTGTGTGTGTGTGTGTAATGTTGTGTTGTGTATTCCTCACCAACACTAACAGCTGCTCAGTGGTTCTGTTTGAGCCAGTGTTACACTATTTCTGGAGCGCAAGTTGTTTAAAAGGTCAGATAGAGACAGAGAGAGAGAGAGAGAGATAGAGACAGAAGGAGAGAGAGGGAGGGGGGGAGTAGAGAGAAAAGGAAGAAGGGAGGGAGACCACGGAAATCAGAAGACAGACGGAGAGGAGAAGAGGGAGAAGCCGTGTTGTGTGTCAGCGATTACTGTAGATCAGTGCGGGTTAGGAACTGAGGACTCTGGAGGAATGGAGGCCAGTGAGACAGAGGTCATGAACGAGCAGGTAATGTTTTAGCCTGAAATGTTTTAGTTTGTGATTTGTCAAATGCTTTTTTTAAATGTTCTTAATTGTTTCAGATCGTTCAAAAATAACGTTCCCATAATGTATTTGTCAGGGTTGGTGCAGGATGACCGAAGACGAGGACACGGAATTCTCAATATAAGAGTTTTAATAACAAAATGAACTTTTTCAAACTGAAACAAGAACAAAAACTTCAGGGCTTCAGGGTTTACAAACAACCACACATAGACGACGATCGACAAACACTGGGAGAAAACACAGGGCTTAAATACACTTGAAATGATGGGATAATTAACAGAACACAGGTGATGAAACTGAACACAAACGAGGAGCGGGAAAACTTAACAGGGCTAAACCAAAAACCACAAAGACAGGGGAAACCAAGATCTTAAAAACAGAACTCAAACACATTGAATAGTCACAGTACCTCCCCCCTCCCCGAAGGCGCGATCTCGCGCCGTATAATATCCAAAGGGGTGGGAGGGTGGGCGCCCTGGAGGCTGACGAGGGCATAGTGCAGGTCCAGGAAGCCTCCAGGGCGGAGCAGGCTGTGGGCGTGGCCAGGGTGGAGCAGGCTGTGGGCGTGGCCACGATGGTGCAGGCTGAGGGCGTGGCCAGGGTGGAGCAGGCTGTGGGCGTGGCCACGATGGTGCAGGCTGAGGGCGTGGCCAGGGTGGAGCAGGCTGTGGGCGTGGCCACGATGGTGCAGGCTGAGGGCGTGGCCAGGGTGGAGCAGGCTGTGGGCGTGGCCACGATGATGCAGGCTGTGGGCGTGACCAGGGCAGTGCAGGCTGTGGGCGTGGCCACGACGGTGCAGGCTGTGGGCGTGGCCACGACGGTGCAGGCTGAGGGCGTGGCCAGGGCGGAGCAGGCTGTGGGCGTGGCCAGGGCGGAGCAGGCTGTGGGTGTGGCCACGACGGTGCAGGCTGAGGGCGTGGCCATGGCGGTGAGACCCCTTCGGGTGGCCATGGCGGTGAGACCCCTTCGGGTGGCCATGGCGGTGAGACCCCTTCGGGTGGCCATGGCGGTGAGACCCCTTCGGGTGGCCATGGCGGTGAGACCCCTTCGGGTGGCCATGGCGGTGAGACCCCTTCGGGCGGCCATGGCGGTGAGACCCCTTCGGGCGGCCATGGCGGTGAGACCCCTTCGGGCGGCCATGGCGGTGAGACCCCTTCAGGTGGCCATGGCGGTGAGACCCCTTCAGGTGGCCGTGGGTCCTTCGGCGCCCACGGCGAGGGCCTATGGCCCCCCCCCAAAAAATTAATGGGGAGAGTGACTGGAAAAGGGACAGGCTCTGGGACAGGCTGGGCAGACGTGACGTGACAGACGTGGACCAGCGGTGAGGGCTCGGCAGGGCTGGACGGGACCAGCGGTGAGGGCTCGGCAGGGCTGGACGGGACCAGCGGTGAGGGCTCGGCAGGGCTGGACGGGACCAGCGGTGAGGGCTCGGCAGGGCTGGACGGGACCAGCGGTGAGGGCTCGGCAGGGCTGGACGGGACCAGCGGTGAGGGCTCGGCAGGGCTGGACGGGACCAGCGGTGAGGGCTCGGCAGGGCTGGACGGGACCAGCGGGGAAGAGGTCTCCGGCTGGACGGGCTCTGGCTCTGGGTCAACGGGCTCTGGCTCTGGGTCAACGGGCTCTGGCTCTGGGTCAACGGGCTCTGGCTCTGGGTCAACGGGCTCTGGCTCTGGGTCAACGGGCTCTGGCTCTGGGTCAACGGGCTCTGGCTCTGGGTCAACGGGCTCTGGCTCTGGGTCAACGGGCTCTGGCTCTGGGTCAACAGGCTCTGGGTCAACGGGCTCTGGGTCAACGGGCTCTGGCTCTGGCGCTGGGTTAACGGGCTCTGGCTCTGGCGCTGGGTCAACGGGCTCTGGCTCTGGCGCTGGGTCAACGGGCTCTGGCTCTGGCGCTGGGTCAACGGGCTCTGGCTCTGGCGCTGGGTCAACGGGCTCTGGCTCTGGCGCTGGGTCAACGGGCTCTGGCTCTGGCGCTGGGTCAACGGGCTCTGGCTCTGGCGCTGGGTCAACGGGCTCTGGCTCTGGCGCTGGGTCAACGGGCTCTGGCTCCCGGATGATGGGTGGCGTGGTTAGGATGGCTGGTGTGTGTGATTGAGTGGAGATGTCAACTTCAGCCTCACCCACGGTGAAGGCCGACCCACTCAACCACAACACATGATCGAGGTAACTGGCGAAGTTTCCTGAAAAAGCTGCTGCTGGGGCTAGCCTGTATAGGCTCTCATCTAGACCGCCCCAGAACACAGACTTCAGGACGTCGTCGGTCCAGCTTACCCCACAGAAAGCTCCAGGAAACCGGCGACATATTTTTCAATCGGGCGACCGTCTTGAAAATAATGGACCAGACGATCGGCTGGGGTGAATAGAGGGTGAGCTGGGTTAATAGGGGTTAGAAGAATTCCCATGCTGACTCCTTACGTGGTCGATCGTTCTGTCAGGGTTGGTGCAGGATGACCGAAGACGAGGACACGGAATTCTCAATATAAGAGTTTTAATAACAAAATGAACTTTTTCAAACTGAAACAAGAACAAAAACTTCAGGGCTTCAGGGTTTACAAACAACCACACATAGACGACGATCGACAAACACTGGGAGAAAACACAGGGCTTAAATACACTTGAAATGATGGGATAATTAACAGAACACAGGTGATGAAACTGAACACAAACGAGGAGCGGGAAAACTTAACAGGGCTAAACCAAAAACCACAAAGACAGGGGAAACCAAGATCTTAAAAACAGAACTCAAACACATTGAATAGTCACAGTATTAAGATTAATTTAAAAAGGGACAGTTCCCTCAATGTCTGCAAAACCAAGAAAAAAAAAACATTTAATAAACTGGATGTTTTTGAACATTCTGAGAACATTCAGAAATAAAATTTTCATAACTTAATGGGAATGTTAACAAAACTTATAGAATATATTTGTGTTAGCAGTGTACATATACATGCCAGGTGGTTATTTGGTTCATTTTTATTTATTATACTATATTTGTTTAATGTGTTTCGCCGGGATCAAACTGACCACAAACAGATCAAGATAGCAGGAATATCAGAGACATCAGATTTCTGGAATCTGCAACAAAGGGTTAAAACTTATATAATATCTGTCAAATGAATGTGGAATAATTTAGTGCACCATATTAGACAAATTTGAAAGATAATAAGAGGTTATTTTGTATGTACTACAATAGATTTTTCTCTGAGACCCCAAACATAAAACTGATAAAGTCAGTCTGCTCTCTCTCATAATCTGAGGGTGTATGTTCACTGTTTCCACAAATGATTATTAATGGCAATATTATGTAATTATGATCATGTTGTAATACGATATGAACACATTTTCTCACACACACACACACACACACACACACACACACACACACACACACACACACACACACACACACACACACACACACACACACACACACACACACCTGCTCATTCAGTGGAATGCTCTTTATACAACTGGTGAGTCATGACCTCATGTGACACCTGGGACAGCTAAGCTAAACACACACACACACACACACACACACACACACACACACACACACACACACACACACACACACACACACACACAGACGCACACACACACACACACACACACACAGACACAGACGCACACACACACACACACACACACACACACACACACACACACACACACACACAAACAAACAAACACATGCACACACTCACTCAGACTTACGCACACACACACAAACACATGCACACACACACACACACACACACACACACACAACACACACACACACACACACACACACACACACACACACACACACACACACACACACACGCACACACATACTCACACACTCATACAGATGAAATAAATAAACTTTCACTAAACTTATAAGACAAAACAGCGTAAGTATGCAAATTAAGTATGCAAATTATGCTATAATATATGCTATATACACTACCGGTCAAAAGTTTTAGATCAGTAAGATTTTTTATGTTTTTAAAAGAAGTCTCTTCTGCTCACCAAGGCTGCAATTTTTTGATAAAAAAAAAACAAAAAAAAAAACAATAATATTGTGAAATAGTATTACAATTTAAAACAGTGGTTTTCTATGTGAATATATAGTGAATTGTAATTTATTCCTGTGATCAAAGCTGAATTTACAGCATCATTACTCCAGTCTTCAGTGTCACATGATCCTTCAGAAATTATTATAATATGATGCTCAAGAAACATTTATGATTATTATCCATGTTGAAAACAGTTTTTTTACATTTTTATTTCAGGATTCTTTGATGAATAGAAAGTTCAAAAGAACCGAATTGATCTGAAATGGAAAGCTTTTGTAACATTAATCACTACCATTCACAGGTTTGGGGTCAGTAAGAATTTATTTTTTATTTTTTGGGGAAAGAAATTAGAAAATACTTTTATTCATCAAGGATGAGTTAAATTGATCAAAAGTTACAGTAATAACATTTATAATGTTAGAAAAGATTATATTTAAAATAAATGCTGTTCTTTTGAACTTTCTATTCATCATATAATTTTGGGGGGAAAATGGTACACGACTGTTTTCAACATTGAAAATAATAATTTATGTTTTTTGAACATAAAATCAGCATATTAGAATGATTTCTGTTGGCTCATGTGACACTGAAAACTGGAGTAATGATGTTGAAAATTCAGCTTTCAAATTACATTTTAAAATATATTAAAATAGAAAACAGTCATTTTAAATTGTGCTAATATTTCACAATATTACTGTTTTTTTTTTTTATCAAATAATTGCAGCCTTGGTGAGCAGAAGAGACTTCTTTTAAAAACATAAAAAATCTTACAGATCTAAAACTTTTGACCGGTAGTGTATGTTGCTAGTAGGCTAACAATATACAAAACACACATAAATTGATTATGTAGGATTTCTAATCAGTAATCTGTTCCATAATCACCGGTTAAAGCTTCTTTCTGCCAGCTGAATCACACTGAGGTGCAGGGAGGGTTTAGATGATGGAGAGAACTGGATGACATGCTTCAGTGTCACTTTACTGCTAGACTGACCACACTAATGGCACTCAGGTGTGCTATAAAAGGCAGCAGGTGAGTTCACCTGTCTTCAACAAAAATGGAAGGAGCTAGAAAAAGAAGAGTGAGAATGAGAGGGGGGGCTCAAAGAGGAGATGAGGGAGATAGAGAAAGAGATCCAGGTAGAGGAAGAGGAGATAGAGGAAGAGGCCCAGGTAGAGGAAGAGGAGAAGGAGGTATAGGAAGAGGAGAAGGAGGTATAGGAAGAGGAGGAGGCCCAGGTAGAGGAAGAGGAGAAGGAGGTATAGGAAGAGGAGAAGGAGGTATAGGAAGAGGAGAAGGAGGTATAGGAAGAGGAGGAGGCCAAGGTAGAGGAAGAGGAAGAGGATAAGGAGGTAGAGGAGGAGGCCCAGGTAGAGGAAGAGGAGAAGGAGGTAGAGGAAAAGGAGAAGAAGATAGAGGAAGAGGCCCAGGTAGAGGAAGAGGAGAAGAAGGAGATAGAGGAAGAGGAGAATGAGATAGAAGAGGCCCAGGTAGAGGAAGAGGAGAAGGAGATAGAGGAGGCCCAGGTAGAGGAAGAGGAGAAGGAGATAGAGGAGGCCCAGGTAGAGGAAAAGGAGAAGGAGGTAGAGGAGGCCCAGGTAGAGGAAGAGGAGAAGAAGGAGATAGAGGAAGAGGAGAAGGAGATAGAAGTGGCCCAGGTAGAGGAAAAGGAGAAGAAGATAGAGGAAGAGGCCCAGGTAGAGGAAGAGGAGAAGAAGGAGATAGAGGAAGAGGAGAAGGAGATAGAAGAGGCCCAGTTAGAGGAAGAGGAGAAGGAGATAGAAGAGGCCCAGGTAGAGGAAAAGGAGAAGGAGGTAGAGGAGGCCCAGGTAGAGGAAGAGGAGAAGGAGGTAGAGGAAGAGGAGAAGGAGGTATAGGAAGAGGAGGAGGCCAAGGTAGAGGAAGAGGAGAAGAAGATAGAGGAAGAGGATAAGGAGGTAGAGGAGGAGGCCCAGGTAGAGGAAGAGGAGAAGGAGATAGAGGAAAAGGAGAAGAAGATAGAGGAAGAGGCCCAGGTAGAGGAAGAGGAGAAGAAGGAGAAAGAGGAAGAGGAGAAGGAGATAGAGGAAGAGGCCCAGGTAGAGGAAGAGGAGAAGGAGATAGAGGAAGAGGTCCAGGTAGAGGAAGAGGAGAAGGAGATAGAGGAGGAGGCCCAGGTAGAGGAAGAGGAGAAGGAGATAGAGGAGGAGGCCCAGGTAGAGGAAGAGGAGAAGGAGATAGAGGAGGAGGCCCAGGTAGAGGAAGAGGAGAAGGAGATAGAGGAGGAGGCCCAGGTAGAGGAAGAGGAGAAGGAGATAGAGGAGGCCCAGGTAGAGGAAGAGGAGAGGAGATAGAGGAAGAGGAGGAGGCCCAGGTTAAGGAAGAGGAGAAGGAGGTAGAGGAAGAGGCCCAGGTAGAGGAAGAGGAGAAGAAGATAGAGGAAGAGGCCCAGGTAGAGGAAGAGAAGAAGGAGATAGAGGAGGAGGCCCAGGTAGAGGAAGAAGAAGAGGAGATAGAGGAAGAGGAGGATGCCCAGGTAGAGGAAGAGGAGAAGGAGATAGAGGAGGCCCAGGTAGAGGAAGAGAAGGAGATAGAGGAAGAGGAGGAGGCCCAGGTAGAAGAAGAGGAGAAGGAGGTAGAGGAGGCCCAGGTAGAGGAAGAGGAAAAGGAGGAAGAGGCCCAGGTAGAGGAAGATGAGAAGGAGGTAGAGGAGGAGGCCCAGGTAGAGGAAGAGGAGAAGGAGGTAGAGGAGGAGGCCCAGGTAGAGGAAGAGAAGAAGGAGATAGAGGAAGAGGGGGAGGATGAGGCCCAGGTAGAGGAAGAGGAGAAGGATGTAGAGGTAGAGGAGAAGAAGATAGAGGAAGAGGCCCAGGTAGAGGAAGAGGAGAAGGATGTAGAGGGGGAGGAGGAAGAGGCCCAGGTAGAGGAAGAGGAGAAGGAGATAGAGGAAGAGGCACAGGTAGAGGAAGAGGAGAAGCAGATAGAGGAGGAGGAAGAGGGGAAGGAGATAGAGGAAGAGGCCCAGGTAAAGGAAGAGGAGAAGGAGATAGAGGAAGAGGCACAGGTAGAGGAAGAGAAGGAGATAGAGGAAGAGGAGGAGGCCCAGGTAGAAGAAGAGGAGAAGGAGGTAGAGGAGGACACGACGACACGCATTATCAGGGCTGTGAAGGCCCATGGACACCTCACCACTCATCTCCTCACCGGCCGGATGACCCTACCCAACCAGATGAACTGGATAATATCGTGAAAGTTCTGATCCCATCTGACTCCTGACATTATGCTGCCTAACTCATAATCATACACTGTTCATTCGTTGGCCAAAGGAGGACTGGCCCCCCGACTGAGCCTGGGTTCTCCCAAGGTTTTTTTCTCCATTCTGTCACCTGATGGAGTTTTGGTTCCTTGCCACTGTTGCCTTTGCCTTTTGGCTTGCTTAGTTGGGGACATTTAATTTTCAATTGAACAATACTATTACAACATTGTTTTCCTGTTATCTCTGTAAAGCTGCTTTGAAACATTTTGTATTGTAAAAAGCGCTATATAAATAAAGGTGACTTGACTTGACTAGAGGAAGAGGAGAAGCAGATAGAGGAGGAGGAAGAGGGGAAGGAGATAGAGGAAGAGGCCCAGGTAGAGGAAGAGGAGAAGGAGATAGAGGAAGAGGCACAGGTAGAGGAAGAGGAGAAGCAGATAGAGGAGGAGGAAGAGGGGAAGGAGATAGAGGAAGAGGCCCAGGTAGAGGAAGAGGAGAAGAAGGAGATAGAGGAAGAGGCCCAGGTAAAGGAAGAGGGGAAGGAGATAGAGGAAGAGGCCCAGGTAGAGGAAGAGGGGAAGGAGATAGAGGAATAGGCCCAGGTAGAGGAAGAGGGCAAGGAGATAGAGGAGGAGGAAGAGGGGAAGGAGATAGAGGAAGAGGCACAGGTAGAGGAAGAGGAGAAGGAGATAGAGGAGGAGATAGAGGGGGAGGAGGAGGATGAGGCCCAGGTAGAGGAAGAGGGGAAGGAGATAGAGGAAGAGGCCCAGGTAGAGGAAGAGGGCAAGGAGATAGAGGAGGAGGAAGGGGGGAAGGAGATAGAGGAAGAGGCACAGGTAGAGGAAGAGGAGAATGAGATAGAGGAGGAGGAAGAGGGGAAGGAGATAGAGGAAGAGGCCCAGGTAGAGAAAGAGGAGAAGGATGTAGAGGGGGAGGAGGAGGAGGCCCAGGTAGAGGAAGAGGAGAAGGAGGTAGAGGAAGAGGAGAAAAAGATAGAGGAAGAGGCCCAGGTAGAGGAAGAGGAGAAGGATGTAGAGGAGGAGGAGGCCCAGGTAGAGGAAGAGGAGAAGGAGGTAGAGGAAGAGGAGAAGAAGATAGAGGAAGAGGCCCAGGTAGAGGAAGAGGAGAAGGAGGTAGAGGAGGAGGAGGAGGAGGCCCAGGTAGAGGAAGAGGAGAAGAAGAAAGAGGAAGAGGCCCAGGTAGAGGAAGAGGAGAAGGATGTAGAGGGGGAGGAGGAGGAGGCCAAGGTAGAGGAAGAGGAGAAGGAGGTAGAGGAAGAGGAGAAGAAGATAGTGGAAGAGGCCCAGTTGGAGGAAGAGGTAGAGAAGGACTTGAAAAGTTGATAGAACCTGATCAAAGAAGATGAGGACCAAATTTGAGTCAAGAAATCCGTGCAACACTTATTGACCATGTTATCCACCATGGACTGACACTGATGGAAGCTGGACAAAGAGATCAACCAAATCTCTGGTTGATACTGTAACTGATTAGTTACAGTGTTCTTGTTCCTTTTACAGTAGCTTTTCTTCAGAGTCAAAGTATATGTACTTCATACAGTAATTTGTATTTGTCTACATATTTTATTTGTTTCATTGATTTCATTGTTGGTTGATTACTGTAACTGATTATGGTAAGAAATACTGTAAGTATTGAAATAAATACTTGAAATATTCAGTCTGCAGCATAAGTGTTGTGCAGTGCTTGGTAAATGAAAGCTTTAGCGTAAGTTCTGTCAGGAAGACTCAATCAGCGCGTCACGCATTACCTCTCTTCTAACCAATCAGGTGCTTACACTCACAGTATAAAAAAATCGGTACTTACATTTGTCTGAGTACGCAGATACTGTCGCTGCCAGCTACCTCCATCCTCCCCAACCACCACCAGGTTGGTCCCTTCCTTTACCTCCAGGGGGGTCGGCTGCACCCCTGCCTTCATCTCCAGGCAGGACATGCAGATTCGGCTACCCTCGCTTTGCTTGCTAAGGACAGGGCTACGCCAAAGAACTTTATAAATTTACGCTTGCCGAGCTGTCAATAAATATACGCTTGTTGCTTGTTCTCCCGAGTCTTTCTGGTAGAAGTTTATAGTAGGCCTATTTGTGTACATTCTCCCTATATCTCAAACTAATCATGAAGAATGTTGTGGGTTTGTCACTATTTTTTTTTTTCATCTAAATTATCCCTTACATAATGTCTGGCCAAAAATCTAGCACATGCTATTTCCTAAAAAATAGTTTTTTTTACAAATGTATTTTTTATTTATCACAGCAGTGTGAAACTGGCTGCAATATTGTCTGATCATTGAGGACTGTGTTGGTCAAATGAAAACTAATAGCATGTTCACAAATATGTGTATATGTTTTGACTGAAGTGTGTGTTTTGACAGAAGTGTGTAATTTTGCAAACAATCTAGGAATTATGCAAATTGATTGTGGTGTTTGGATAATTGTGATTATATTTTGAAAAAAAGAACCCGGTTTTCAAAATTGTGTGTAAACAATTGAAAAAAACTGTAAAATTTAGGTTTAGGTTAAGGTTACACAAATTCTTACATTCACCTTGATAAATGTTGCTTTACTTGTGTTTGGGGTATACAGATATAAAACATAAATGCAATAATTTTCACATGATAGAATTGGTTGGTGGACACACTGTAGAGATACACTGAGTGGTAATTTTGTGCTTTGGTGTCATTCAGTGTGTTGAAGCTGACTCAGAGCTAGGAGGCGGGGCTGAGACAACAGTGGGCGGAGCTAATGAGGACAACACAGAAAACCAGGAGAACACAGAAGATGGAGCCAATGAGAGTGAGGCATGTGAGCGCGAGGGCGGAGCCAATGAGAGTGAGCCTTGTGAGCGCGAGGGCGGAGCCAATGAGAGTGAGGCTTGTGAGCGCGAGGGCGGAGCCAATGAGAGTGAGGCATGTGAGCGCGAGGGCGGAGCCAATGAGAGTGAGGCTTGTGAGCGCGAGGGCGGAGCCAATGAGAGTGAGGCATGTGAGCGCGAGGGTGGAGCCAATGAGAGTGAGGCATGTGAGTGCGAGGGCGGAGCCACAGAGCATGTCAACACAGTGGAGGAGAAAGAGAATAATGAGAGAGACATCCCACAACATAAAGCTGGAGAACAAGAAAAGGAGACAGAGGTAAATAAAAATAAAGAAAGTGAGGTAGAAGAAGAAGGAAAGGAGAGAAATAATGTCCCTCATGCAGAAGATAATGATTCCTGCGAAAAAGAAGGTCAACTTGAGGAAAAGCACAAAAAAGAGGAGAGGACAAAACAAACCGAAGGCAAAACTAAAACGAAGGAAGATGAACGAGATACAAAAGAGAAAAAAGAGACTAAAGATGATGTCAAAATCAAACCAGAAAATCTAGGAAGAAAAAGCACAAAATCCTCCGTCAGTTCCCGATCGGCCCGACCCTCGACCAGAAGAGACGCCATGGCCAAGTTTCAGAAGGAGCAGTGAGTCATCTAATTATCATCCTCCTTATGATCATATCTTTCTTCTTCATTCTGATAAACCTCATTACCCAGTCACAAATACCATGTGCCTAAAAGTTTTGATCACCCACACAATAGTTATATTTAGTGTATGTAAACGTCTCAGGGTTATGTTTATAACCCGGTTCCATGAGAATGTAAATGAGACGCCTCATCATGCTGTTGACCCAATGGGGACGCCTTCAGCGTGAGCCAGAGTCTGAGTCATGTGTAGTACATGCTAAGCTATTGGCTTGTGACAAAGTCAGGTGACGCAATGACGAGTGCTATCACATCTATATATAATATCTGTGAGAGATCGGCAATGGTAAATTGTCTTAAAGCTACACTGTGTGATTTCTACCCCCATCTAGCGGTGAAAAGGTATATGACCATCCAGTGAATATTTAGGGCCCAAGCCCAAACCAAAGGGCGAAGGCCCTATTGTTTTCCTAAGGATTATTAGGGCCCAAGCCCAAAGGGCGAAGGCCCTATTGTTTTCCTAAGGATTATTTATTATTATTATTATTATTATTAGGGCCCAAGCCCAAAGGGCGAAGGCCCTATTGTTTTCCTAAGGATTATTTATTATTATTATTCTTCTAATTATTTTTTTACTACCTTTTGGACACTTTTGGAGGCCTTAACATGCTCAAAAACTCCTGAAACTTTGCACACATGTCAGAACCAGCGGCCATCAGGGCCGGGCTGAAGATGGTACCCGGGCGTGCCAGGGGGGCTCGACAGCGCCCCCTGGAACGGGGTCCGAAAACATGGTCCATAAATCAAACACGCTTGCATGTAATAATATGAAACTCGGTACACATGTAGATCTCATCGTTTCATATATACTTCGCACTCTAACTTTTTACCCCAGCCCAACAGGAAGTCGGCTATTTAGGCTTGTTTGGAAAACGCATGCAAAGGAATGTGAAACACTCCTCCTAGAGAATTCAAACACACGGCACGAAACTCGGTCAGCGTGAAGTCAAGACATTGAGGATGAAAGTTTGCGAGGGGATTTTTGATATCTCGAACGGTTTGGCCGTGGCGAGGAAACAAAATTATGGCGAGAAACGTGAAACAGGAAGTGTGTCATAACTACTGCATACATTAACTAATCTTGATGAAACTTCAGCAGTGTGTTCGTTGTAAGAGCCCGATCACATGGATGTGACTATTGTGAGTCAAAGTTATAGCGCCACCAACTGGCAGCAGGAAGTGTGTCACTTTCAAAATGCTTTTAAATCACCCTCTTATTTTTACCCGATTTGCTTCAAACTTCATGTGCATAATGTAGACACATGCCAGATGTAGACCTGTGAAAGGATTATTGATATCTTAGACACTGTTGCCATGGCAATGCATCAAACATTAATATTCCTTTTTTTAAGCTTTTTCATGCTTTTTTATGCTTTCGGGCACTTTTGGGGTTCTTAACGTGCTCGAAAACTCTTGAAACTTTGCACACAGGACAAAACCCGCGGCCATCAGGGCCAGGCTGAAGCTGGTACCCGGGCGTGGCAGACAATTTGGTCCATATATCCAACACGCTTTACCCTATTTGCTTCAAACTTGATGTGTATAATGTAGACACAAGCCAGATGTAGACCTGTGAAAGGATTGTTGATATCTTAGATGCTGTTGCCGTGACAACGCATCAAACTTTAATATTCTTTTTGGATACTTTTGAGATTCTTAGCGCACTTTTGGGGCCCTTAACATGCTCAAAAACTCTTGAAACTTTGCACACGGGTCAGAAACCGCGGCCATCAGGGCCGGGCTGAAGCTGGTACCCGGGCGTGGCAGGGGGGCTCGACAGCGCCCCCTGGAACGGGGTCCGAAAACTTGGTCCATAAATCAAACAGGCTTTACCCGATTTGCTTCAAACTTGATGTGTATAATGTAGACACATGCCAGATGTAGACCTGTGAAAGGATTGTTGATATCTTAGATGCTGTTGCCGTGACAACGCATCAAACTTTAATATTCTTTTTGGATACTTTTGAGATTCTTAGCACACTTTTGGGGCCCTTAACATGCTCAAAAACTCTTGAAACTTTGCACACGGGTCAGAAACCGCGGCCATCAGGGCCGGGCTGAAGCTGGTACCCGGGCGTGGCAGGGGGCTCGACAGCGCCCCCTGGAACGGGGTCCGAAAACTTGGTCCATAAATCAAACACGCTTGCATGTAATAATATGAAACTTGGTACACATATAGATCTCATCGATTCATATATCCTTTGTACTTTTACTTTTTACCCAGCCCAACAGGAAGTCGGCTATTATGGTTTGTTTGAAAGCGTATGCCCCTGGAATTCGATATACTACTCCTAGAGAATTCAACCAATCGCCACGAAACTCAGTCAGCATGAAGTCAAGACATTGAGGATGAAAAATTGCCAGGGGATTTTTGATATCTCGAACGGTTTGGCCGTGGCGAGGAAACGAATTTATGGCGAATAATGGAAACAGGAAGTGTGTTATAACTTCTGCATACATTAACTGATCTTGATGAAACTTCAGCAGTGTGTTCGCTGTAAGAGTCCGATCACATGGATGTGACTATTGTGAGTCAAAGTTATAGCGCCACCAACTGGCAGCAGGAAGTGTGTCACTTCCTAAAGGCTTTGAAATCACCCTCTTATTTTTACCCGATTTGCTTCAAACTTCATCTGTATAATGTAAATACACTGCAGATGAAGACCTGTGAAGGGATTCTTGATATCTTTGAAACTGTTGCTGTGGCAACGCATCAAACTTTAATATTCTTGTTTGATGCTTTTGATGCTCTGAGTCAATATGGCAAGCCGTTTTAACATTTAATCATTTTAACCTAGTAGTCTCTTTTTTCATGCTACTAGTACTTATTTTTTAGATACTAGTATCTATTCCATTAAGTAATAGTACTTATTCATTAGCGACTAGTGCTTATTCTTTAGTACTAGTGCCTATTCTTTAGATAGTAGTGCTTGTTCTTTAGATATTGTTTTGAATACGTATTAGTAGCTAATGAATAAGTACTGGTATCTATTTAATAGGTACTAGTATGTAATGACTTAGAACTACTATTTATTGAATAAATACTAGTATCTATTAATAGGTGCTATTATCTAAAATGTCATTTTCTCTCTCTCTCTCTCTGAGCCAATATGGCAAGCCGTTTTAACATTTAATCATTTTAACATACTAGTCTCTATTTTCATGCTACTAGTACTTATTTTTTAGATATTAGTATCTATTCCATTAAGTACTAGTACTTATTCATTAGCGACTAATGCTTATTCTGTTTAGAATATTCAAAGTGCTTATTCAATTTGTATGCTTATTTATATTTTCAGAGGAGAAAATCCGATTTTTCTGCTTATTCAATATTGCATCTAAAATGTGACTTGACGTGTGTGTGTGTGTGTTGTGTGTGTGTGTGTGTGTGTGTGTGTGTGTGTGTGTGTGTGTGTGTGTGTGTGTGTGTGCGTGTGTGTGTGTGTGTGTGTGTGTGTGTGTGTGTGTGTGAGAGAGAGATTGTGTCTGTTACAGTGACAAGAGTTTTTAAGCCTTGTCTTTTTGGATATATATATATATTTTATAAAAAAAAAATGTGCATACAACCCATGTATTTCAAATGTATTGTTTGCTTTAAATTAAATTAAGATTGTATGTTTGGTAATTGAACCTAAATAAATGTAAAATGAATGTGCTATATTTCAGATCAATATATTTGTTTTCCTTCATTTTAATCAACACTAACTTTATTCTCATCTGAATTACAAATAACTTATTTCTGTATAAAATAAAAAATCCCGAATAATCCAGACCAACCAGAGCACACTATTTCTACAACATCATCAGTGCTGAAGCGGGACTACCAGAGCCGTTCGGCAGATAGCGAGCAGATATTTTGTGTCACGTCGTGCACAATAACCCTAAAGGCACCAGGGTGGCGATGCCACCGGCTTTATATATATATATATATATATATATATATATATATATATATATATATATATATATATATATATATATATTATATACATATATATATATATATATATATATATATATATATATATATATATATATATATATATATATAAATAAATATAGCTGCGAGCAGCGATGAAGGGCCAAAGCCGGCGGTACCGCCACCCTGGTGCACCAGGGTTGCGGTGCCACCGGCTTGGGCCCGTAATCGCTGCTCGCAGCTATATTTATTATTATTATTATTATTATTATTATTATTATTATTTTTCTTCTACCTTTTGGACACTTTTGGAGGCCTTAACATGCTCAAAAACTCCTGAAACTTTGCACACATGTCAGAACCCGCGGCCATCAGGGCCGGGCTGAAGATGGTACCCGGGCGTGGCAGGGGGGCTCGACAGCGCCCCCTGGAACGGGGTCCGAAAACATGGTCCATAAATCAAACACGCTTGCATGTAATAATATGAAACTCGGTACACATGTAGATCTCATCGTTTCATATATACTTCGCACTCTAACTTTTTACCCCAGCCCAACAGGAAGTCGGCTATTTAGGCTTGTTTGGAAAACGCATGCAAAGGAATGTGAAACACTCCTCCTAGAGAATTCAAACACACGGCACGAAACTCGGTCAGCATGAAGTCAAGACATTGAGGATGAAAGTTTGCGAGGGGATTTTTGATATCTCGAACGGTTTGGCCGTGGCGAGGAAACGAAATTATGGCGAGAAACGTGAAACAGGAAGTGTGTTATAACTACTGCATACATTAACTAATCTTGATGAAACTTCAGCAGTGTGTTCGTTGTAAGAGCCCGATCACATGGATGTGACTATTGTGAGTCAAAGTTATAGCGCCACCAACTGGCAGCAGGAAGTGTGTCACTTCCAAAATGCTTTTAAATCACCCTCTTATTTTTACCGATTTGCTTCAAACTTCATGTGCATAATGTAGACACATGCCAGATGTAGACCTGTGAAAGGATTATTGATATCTTAGACACTGTTGCCATGGCAATGCATCAAACATTAATATTCCTTTTTTTAAGCTTTTTCATGCTTTTTTATGCTTTCGGGCACTTTTGGGGTTCTTAACGTGCTCGAAAACTCTTGAAACTTTGCACACAGGACAAAACCCGCGGCCATCAGGGCCAGGCTGAAGCTGGTACCCGGGCGTGGCAGGGGGGCTCGACAGCGCCCCCTTGAACGGGTCCGACAATTTGGTCCATATATCCAACACGCTTGACCCTATTTGCTTCAAACTTGATGTGTATAATGTAGACACAAGCCAGATGTAGACCTGTGAAAGAATTGTTGATATCTTAGATGCTGTTGCCGTGACAACGCATCAAACTTTAATATTCTTTTTGGATACTTTTGAGATTCTTAGCGCTCTTTTGGGGCCCTTAACATACTCAAAAACTCTTGAAACTTTGCACACGGGTCAGAAACCGCGGCCATCAGGGCCGGGCTGAAGCTGGTACCCGGGCGTGGCAGGGGGCTCGACAGCGCCCCCTGGAACGGGGTCCGAAAACTTGGTCCATAAATCAAACAGGCTTTACCCGATTTGCTTCAAACTTGATGTGTATAATGTAGACACACCCAGATGTAGACCTGTGAAAGGATTGTTGATATCTTAGATGCTGTTGCCGTGACAACGCATCAAACTTTAATATTCTTTTTGGATACTTTTGAGATTCTTAGCGCACTTTTGGGGCCCTTAACATGCTCAAAAACTCTTGAAACTTTGCACACGGGTCAGAAAACGCGGCCATCAGGGCCGGGCTGAAGCTGGTACCCGGGCGTGGCAGGGGGGCTCGACAGCGCCCCCTGGAACGGGGTCCGAAAACTTGGTCCATAAATCAAACACGCTTGCATGTAATAATATGAAACTCGCTACACATATAGATCTCATCGGTTCATATATCCTTTGTACTTTTACTTTTTACCCCAGCCCAACAGGAAGTCGGCTATTATCGTTTGTTTGGAAGCGTATGCCCCTGGAATTCGATATACTAATCCTAGAGAATTCAACCAATCGCCACGAAACTCGGTGTGCACGAAGTCAAGACATTGAGGATGAAAAATTGCCAGGGGATTTTTGATATCTCGAACGGTTTGGCCGTGGCGAGGAAACGAATTTATGGCGAATAATGGAAACAGGAAGTGTGTTATAACTTCAGCATACATTAACTGATCTTGATGAAACTTCAGCAGTGTGTTCGCTGTAAGAGTCCGATCACATGGATGTGACTATTGTGAGTCAAAGTTATAGCGCCACCAACTGGCAGCAGGAAGTGTGTCACTTCCTAAAGGCTTTGAAATCACCCTCTTATTTTTACCCGATTTGCTTCAAACTTCATCTGTATAATGTAAATACACTGCAGATGAAGACCTGTGAAGGGATTCTTGATATCTTTGAAACTGTTGCAGTGGCAACGCATCAAACTTCAATATTCTTGTTTGATGCTTTTGATGCTCTGAGTCAATATGGCAAGCCGTTTTAACATTTAATCATTTTAACCTACTAGTCTCTTTTTTCATGCTACTAGTACTTATTTTTTAGATACTAGTATCTATTCCATTAAGTAATAGTACTTATTCATTAGCGACTAGTGCTTATTCTTTAGTACTAGTGCCTATTCCTTAGATAGTAGTGCTTATTCTTTAGATATTCTTTTGAATACGTATTAGTAGCTAATGAATAAGTACTGGTATCTATTTAATAGGTACTAGTATGTAATGACTTAGAACTAGTATTTATTGAATAAATACTAGTATCTATTAATAGGTACTATTATCTAAAATGTCATTTTCTCTCTCTCTCTCTCTGAGCCAATATGGCAAGCCGTTTTAACATTTAATCATTTTAACATACTAGTCTCTATTTTCATGCTACTAGTACTTATTTTTTAGATATTAGTATCTATTCCATTAAGTACTAGTACTTATTCATTAGCGACTAATGCTTATTCTGTTTAGAATATTCAAAGTGCTTATTCAATTTGTATGCTTATTTATATTTTCAGAGCAGAAAATCAGATTTTTCTGCTTATTCAATATTGCATCTAAAAAGTGACTTGACGTGTGTGTGTGTGTGTGTGTGTGTGTGTGTGTGTGTGTGTGTGTGTGTGTGTGTGTGTGTGTGTGTGTGTGTGTGTGTGTGTGTGTGTGTGTGTGTTTTGTGTGTGTGTGTTTGAGAGAGAGATTGTGTCTGTTACAGTGACAAGAGTTTTTAAGCCTTGTCTTTTTGGATATATATATATATTTTTTATAAAAAAAAAATGTGCATACAACCCATGTATTTTTAATGTATAGTTTGCTTTAAATTAAATTAAGATTGTATGTTTGGTAATTGAACCTAAATAAATGTAAAATGAATGTGCTATATTTCAGATCAATATATTTGTTTTCCTTCATTTTAATCAACACTAACTTTATTCTCATCTGAATTATAAATAACTTATTTCTGTATAAAATAAAAAATCCCGAATAATCCAGACCAACCAGAGCACACTATTTCTACAACATCATCAGTGCTGAAGCGGGACTACCAGAGCCGTTCGGCAGATAGCGAGCAGATATTTTGTGTCACGTCGTGCACAATAACCCTAAAGGCACCAGGGTGGTGATGCCACCGGCTTTATTTATATATATATATATATATATATATATATATATATATATATATATATATATAAATTATATATATATATATATATATATATATAAATATAGCTGCGAGCAGCGATGAAGGGCCAAAGCCGGCGGTACCGCCACCCTGGTGCACCAGGGTTGCGGTGCCACCGGCTTGGGCCCGTAATCGCTGCTCGCAGCTATATTTTATAATTAGGGCCCAAGCCCAAAGGGCGAAGGCCCTATTGTTTTCCTAAGGATTATTTATAATTAGGGCCCAAGCCCAAAGGGCGAAGGCCCTATTGTTTTCCTAAGGATTATTTATAATTCTTCTTCTTCTTCTTCTTCTTCTTCTAATTCTTTTTTTACTACCTTTTGGACACTTTTGGAGGCCTTAACATGCTCAAAAACTCCTGAAACTTTGCACACATGTCAGAACCGGCGGCCATCAGGGCCGGGCTGAAGATGGTACCCGGGCGTGGCAGGGGGGCTCGACAGCGCCCCCTGGAACGGGGTCGGAAAACATGGTCCATAAATCAAACACGCTTGCATGTAATAATATGAAACTCGGTACACATGTAGATCTCATCGTTTCATATATACTTCGCACTCTAACTTTTTACCCCAGCCCAACAGGAAGTCGGCTATTTAGGCTTGTTTGGAAAACGCATGCAAAGGAATGTGAAACACTCCTCCTAGAGAATTCAAACACACGGCACGAAACTCGGTCAGCGTGAAGTCAAGACATTGAGGATGAAAGTTTGCGAGGGGATTTTTGATATCTCGAACGGTTTGGGCGTGGCGAGGAAACGAAATTATGGCGAGAAACGTGAAACGGGAAGTGTGTCATAACTACGGCATACATTAACTAATCTTGATGAAACTTCAGCAGTGTGTTCGTTGTAAGAGCCCGATCACATGGATGTGACTATTGTGAGTCAAAGTTATAGCGCCACCAACTGGCAGCAGGAAGTGTGTCACTTTCAAAATGCTTTGAAATCACCCTCTTATTTTTACCCGATTTGCTTCAAACTTCATCTGTATAATGTAAATACACGGCAGATGAAGACCTGTGAATGGATTCTTGATATCTTTGAAACTGTTGCTGTGGCAATCCATCAAACTTTAATATTCTTTTTGGATGCTTTTGAGACTCTTAGCATGCCTGAAATTGCTTAAAATTGCATGAAACTCGACAGACAGATCATATTTATTAGCCAGGTGACATGTGCATAGTTTCAGAAATGGGCGTGGTGCAGGGACTCAGTAGCGCCACCTTTTGACAAAAGTGGGCGGGTTAGTTTCATCTAGAGTTACAAAAATCTGTATTTATATAGTTCTCCTCCAGCCAGACAACTTTCTAATTTACAGTCATTAGCAATAACCAAGAGGAAGTCAGATATTTTGGTTTGAATATGGTCATTTCTCTCTGAGCCTACGTCTCTGTGACTGCTCTCTGTGTGTGTGTGTCTGTGAGTGTGGGGAGGGGGAGGGGGAGTGGGGCTATGTGCCTGCTCTCTGTGTGTGTGTGTCTGTGAGTGTGGGGAGGGGAGGGGGAGTGGGGTTTGGCCTTCATTAAAAAAGGAAATAAATGTCTTAAGCCTTGTATTTTTTAAATACGTTTTTTTAATAAAGTAAAGGCATATAACAGACATGCTGCATTTAAATTTTTTTAATAAAACATTGTTTTTTTATGTTTTTCAAGCCATTTGATTTATGAGGACTTTTGAAATGTCCTCATAAACCACCCATAAGTTGTAATACCAGTGTAATACACGTCATTATACAAATTTGTGTCCTCATAAATCACATAAACCAACCCACACAAACCAACCCACACACATACACACACACACACACACACACACACACACACACACACACCCAAATTGACGGTGGGTGGCAATGGTATATTTAAAAGTGCATAATTGTAATATCTGCAAGGCACCCCTAGTCCAGTCTTATTAAATGTATGCTTCATCTTTCATTTTAATTTGTAAATTTGATCAATAAATTCAATTATTTAGAATAATAAGATACTATATGGCTGTTACCCTAGGTAGGGCTGATCAAATTACATCATTTACATTGAAAAATAACAATGCATTAAAAGATGTTATGAGATTGTTTTAAATATGAGTCAATTAAAAATCGTTGGAAAGAATGATACTTTTAAACATAACACTGAACCGTCACTAGGTGTCGCCAGGCTACCGTCTTAATGAGCGAGTCATTGATTCATTCGTTCAAACGATTCGTTCGAACGACTGAGTCATTCATGAATGAGACAGGTATGGATTGAATCTAGGGTTTGCGATGTCTACCAATTTGGCATCAGACGATGTGTACAGTGAAACATCGCGATGGACGATGATATCGGGAGGAGGGGCGGGGCTAACGTTTTAATTTTTCACTTAAGCAATAAGCCCCGCAAAGCTGTGTTTTACAGTGGATTTAGAACAGCTAAGGGGCATAGGCACAACGCGGAGATATTTTCCTCTACATCTCATCAGCCATTTTGATTTCGGCACGCTCTGAGTCTGCAGCAGCTGACCACTAGGAGCGAATGTACATGATGTACAATGTACACGTGACAGAGCAGCCAGATCCAGACTGTGCTTTCGCGCTGTGGCTGGCGCTGAGCCAGAGACAGACGCGTTCAGTGCTTGTCATATTATATCACAACTATTCAGTGTTTTTAACCACATAATGTTTATTTTAGGTTTCAGACATTTAAATGCATATAATTTATAGCAAAACAATACATTTATAGTTTGTAAAATACACAATGGTGTCTATGGAAGCAGCAATAACAACCCATTCAAATATATTTGCCGACGGATTTTATTCATATCAGACACACAGTGTAAGGAACTATAAAGTTAACTCTATTCTTCTCCCAGTTCACCGGCCATGTATTTCGGGAGAAACTGTTTTTTAAACGACAAAACAAACTCACTTACACACATTTGAGAATCAGAATAGAAGATAGTTGATGACATGGTAACCAGGTTTGTTAATATTTATAAATAAAAGCGCTAACGTTACATGTCATACAGCGCTATTTTGGCTGTGGTGAATCACGTGCCAAGCATGACGCGTCACCATGGAAACATGGGGGGGGGGGGGGGGTCGCGATGCTGGCTTAACTATGATATCGTCTATCGGCACAACCCTAATTGAATCTTTGAGTAAACCAATTTGTCCAAAATGCTGAATCATTCAGTAATGCGAAAACATGTTGCTGTGAGATGAGCAATGGTTCTGCTGTGATCTTTGTTTAACTATTTTCGCTGCTGAAACAGAAAAACCGTCAATATTGCATCTAAAATGTAAGTGACTTGACGTGTGTGTGTGTGTGTGTGTGTGTGTTGTGTGTGTGTGGTTGTGTGTGTGTTGTGTGTGTGTGTGTGTTGTGTTGTGTGTGTGTGTGTGTGTGTGTGAGAGAGAGTGTGTCTGTTACAGTGAAAAGAGTTTAACCCTTTAAGGCAGTGGATCTCAATCCTGGTCCTAGGGAGCCACTGCTCTGCATAGTTTGTATGTCTCCCTCATTTAACACACCTGATTCAGATCATCAGCTCGTTAGGAAAGAGCTTTATTAACTGAAGTGGGTGTGTCAGATAAAGGAGACATATAAAATGTGCAGAGCAGTGGCACCCATAGGACCAAGATTGAGAACCACTGCTTTAAGGCCTTGTCTTTTTTGGATATATCTTCTTTTTTTTTTATGTGCATACAACCCATATATTTTAAATGTATTGTTTGCTTTAAATTAAATTAAGATTGTATGTTTGGTAATTGAACCTAAATAAATTTACAATTAATGTGCTATATTTCAGATCAATATAATTGTTTTCTTTCATTTTAATCAACACTAACTTTATTCTCTATCTGTATTATAAATAACTTATTTCTGCATAAATTAAAAAATCCCCAATAATCCAGACCAACCAGAGCGCACTAATTCTACAACATCATCAGTGCTGAAGCGGAACTACCAGAGCGGTTCGGCAGATAGCGAGCAGATATTTTGTGTCACGTCGTGCACAATAACGCTAAAGGCACCAGGCTGGCGGTGCCACTGGCTTTATATATATATATATATATATATTATATATATATATATAATATATATATAATATATATAAATATAGCTGCGAGCAGCGATGAAGGGCCAAAGCCGACGGTACCGCCACCCTGGTGCACCAGGGTTGCGGTGCCACCGGCTTGGGCCCGTAATCGCTGCTCGCAGCTATATTTTCTTTCTTCTTCTTCTTCTTCTTCTTCTTCTTCTAATTCTTTTTTTACTACCTTTTGGACACTTTTGGAGGCCTTAACATGCTCAAAAACTCCTGAAACTTTGCACACATGTCAGAACCTGCGGCCATCAGGGCCGGGCTGAAGATGGTACCCGGGCGTGGCAGGGGGGCTCGACAGCGCCCCTGGAACGGGGTCGGAAAACATGGTCCATAAATCAAACACGCTTGCATGTAATAATATGAAACTCGGTACACATGTAGATCTCATCGTTTCATATATACTTCGCACTCTAACTTTTTACCCCAGCCCAACAGGAAGTCGGCTATTTAGGCTTGTTTGGAAAACGCATGCAAAGGAATGTGAAACACTCCTCCTAGAGAATTCAAACACACGGCACGAAACTCGGTCAGAGCGTGAAGTCAAGACATTGAGGATGAAAGTTTGCGAGGGGATTTTTGATATCTCGAACGGTTTGGGCGTGGCGAGGAAACGAAATTATGGCGAGAAACGTGAAACGGGAAGTGTGTCATAACTACGGCATACATTAACTAATCTTGATGAAACTTCAGCAGTGTGTTCGTTGTAAGAGCCCGATCACATGGATGTGACTATTGTGAGTCAAAGTTATAGCGCCACCAACTGGCAGCAGGAAGTGTGTCACTTTCAAAATGCTTTGAAATCACCCTCTTATTTTTACCCGATTTGCTTCAAACTTCATCTGTATAATGTAAATACACGGCAGATGAAGACCTGTGAATGGATTCTTGATATCTTTGAAACTGTTGCTGTGGCAATCCATCAAACTTTAATATTCTTTTTGGATGCTTTTGAGACTCTTAGCATGCCTGAAATTGCTTAAAATTGCATGAAACTCGACAGACAGATCATATTTATTAGCCAGGTGACATGTGCATAGTTTCAGAAATGGGCGTGGTGCAGGGACTCAGTAGCGCCACCTTTTGACAAAAGTGGGCGGGTTAGTTTCATCTAGAGTTACAAAAATCTGTATTTATATAGTTCTCCTCCAGCCAGACAACTTTCTAATTTACAGTCATTAGCAATAACCAAGAGGAAGTCAGATATTTTGGTTTGAATATGGTCATTTCTCTCTGAGCCTACGTCTCTGTGACTGCTCTCTGTGTGTGTGTGTCTGTGAGTGTGGGGAGGGGGAGGGGGAGTGGGGCTATGTGCCTGCTCTCTGTGTGTGTGTGTCTGTGAGTGTGGGGAGGGGAGGGGGAGTGGGGTTTGGCCTTCATTAAAAAAGGAAATAAATGTCTTAAGCCTTGTATTTTTTAAATACGTTTTTTTAATAAAGTAAAGGCATATAACAGACATGCTGCATTTAAATTTTTTTAATAAAACATTGTTTTTTATGTTTTTCAAGCCATTTGATTTATGAGGACTTTTGAAATGTCCTCATAAACCACCCATAAGTTGTAATACCAGTGTAATACACGTCATTATACAAATTTGTGTCCTCATAAATCACATAAACCAACCCACACAAACCAACCCACACACATACACACACACACACACACACACACACACACACACACACACACACACACACACACACACACAAATTGACGGTGGGTGGCAATGGTATATTTAAAAGTGCATAATTGTAATATCTGCAAGGCACCCCTAGTCCAGTCTTATTAAATGTATGCTTCATCTTTCATTTTAATTTGTAAATTTGATCAATAAATTCAATTATTTAGAATAATAAGATACTATATGGCTGTTACCCTAGGTAGGGCTGATCAAATTACATCATTTACATTGAAAAATAACAATGCATTAAAAGATGTTATGAGATTGTTTTAAATATGAGTCAATTAAAAATCGTTGGAAAGAATGATACTTTTAAACATAACACTGAACCGTCACTAGGTGTCGCCAGGCTACCGTCTTAATGAGCGAGTCATTGATTCATTCGTTCAAACGATTCGTTCGAACGACTGAGTCATTCATGAATGAGACAGGTATGGATTGGTCATTGAATCTAGGGTTTGCGATGTCTACCAATTTGGCATCAGACGATGTGTACAGTGGAAACATCGCGATGGACGATGATATCGGGAGGAGGGGCGGGGCTAACGTTTTAATTTTTCACTTAAGCAATAAGCCCCGCAAAGCTGTGTTTTACAGTGGATTTAGAACAGCTAAGGGGCATAGGCACAACGCGGAGATATTTTCCTCTACATCTCATCAGCCATTTTGATTTCGGCACGCTCTGAGTCTGCAGCAGCTGACCACTAGGAGCGAATGTACATGATGTACAATGTACACGTGACAGAGCAGCCAGATCCAGACTGTGCTTTCGCGCTGTGGCTGGCGCTGAGCCAGAGACAGACGCGTTCAGTGCTTGTCATATTATATCACAACTATTCAGTGTTTTTAACCACATAATGTTTATTTTAGGTTTCAGACATTTAAATGCATATAATTTATAGCAAAACAATACATTTATAGTTTGTAAAATACACAATGGTGTCTATGGAAGCAGCAATAACAACCCATTCAAATATATTTGCCGACGGATTTTATTCATATCAGACACACAGTGTAAGGAACTATAAAGTTAACTCTATTCTTCTCCCAGTTCACCGGCCATGTATTTCGGGAGAAACTGTTTTTTAAACGACAAAACAAACTCACTTACACACATTTGAGAATCAGAATAGAAGATAGTTGATGACATGGTAACCAGGTTTGTTAATATTTATAAATAAA
The DNA here is from genome assembly GCA_036326025.1 of Chrosomus eos. Lineage (NCBI taxonomy): Eukaryota > Metazoa > Chordata > Actinopteri > Cypriniformes > Leuciscidae > Chrosomus > Chrosomus eos. The sequence goes on along the minus strand of CM070835.1, from coordinate 38,748,250 downwards.
AGCGCTAACGTTACATGTCATACAGCGCTATTTTGGCTGTGGTGAATCACGTGCCAAGCATGACGCGTCACCATGGAAACATGGGGGGGGGGGGGGGTCGCGATGCTGGCTTAACTATGATATCGTCTATCGGCACAACCCTAATTGAATCTTTGAGTAAACCATTGTCCAAAATGCTGAATCATTCAGTAATGCGAAACATGTTGCTGTGAGATGAGCAATGGTTCTGCTGTGATCTTTGTTTAACTATTTTCGCTGCTGAAACAGAAAAACCGTCAATATTGCATCTAAAATGTAAGTGACTTGACATGTGTGTGTGTGTGTGTGTGTGTGTGTGTGTGTGTGTGTGTGTGTGTGTGTGTGTGTGTGTGTGTGTGAGAGAGAGTGTGTCTGTTACAGTGAAAAGAGTTTAACCCTTTAAGGCAGTGGATCTCAATCCTGGTCCTAGGGAGCCACTGCTCTGCATAGTTTGTATGTCTCCCTCATTTAACACACCTGATTCAGATCATCAGCTGTTAGGAAAGAGCTTTATTAACTGAAGTGGGTGTGTCAGATAAAGGAGACATATAAAATGTGCAGAGCAGTGGCACCCATAGGACCAAGATTGAGAACCACTGCTTTAAGGCCTTGTCTTTTTTGGATGTATCTTCTTTTTTTTTTATGTGCATACAACCCATATATTTTAAATGTATTGTTTGCTTTAAATTAAATTAAGATTGTATGTTTGGTAATTGAACCTAAATAAATTTACAATTAATGTGCTATATTTCAGATCAATATAATTGTTTTCTTTCATTTTAATCAACACTAACTTTATTCTCTATCTGTATTATAAATAACTTATTTCTGCATAAATTAAAAAATCCCCAATAATCCAGACCAACCAGAGCGCACTAATTCTACAACATCATCAGTGCTGAAGCGGAACTACCAGAGCGGTTCGGCAGATAGCGAGCAGATATTTTGTGTCACGTCGTGCACAATAACGCTAAAGGCACCAGGCTGGCGGTGCCACTGGCTTTATATATATTATATATATATATATAATATATATTATATATATATATATATATATATATATATATATAGCTGCGAGCAGCGATGAAGGGCCAAAGCCGACGGTACCGCCACCCTGGTGCACCAGGGTTGCGGTGCCACCGGCTTGGGCCCGTAATCGCTGCTCGCAGCTATATTTCTTCTTCTTCTTCTTCTTCTTCTAATTCTTTTTTTACTACCTTTTGGACACTTTTGGAGGCCTTAACATGCTCAAAAACTCCTGAAACTTTGCACACATGTCAGAACCCGGGGGCCATCAGGGCCGGGCTGAAGATGGTACCCGGGCGTGGCAGGGGGGCTCGACAGCGCCCCCTGGAACGGGGTCGGAAAACATGGTCCATAAATCAAACACGCTTGCATGTAATAATATGAAACTCGGTACACATGTAGATCTCATCGTTTCATATATACTTCGCACTCTAACTTTTTACCCCAGCCCAACAGGAAGTCGGCTATTTAGGCTTGTTTGGAAAACGCATGCAAAGGAATGTGAAACACTCCTCCTAGAGAATTCAAACACACGGCACGAAACTCGGTCAGCGTGAAGTCAAGACATTGAGGATGAAAGTTTGCGAGGGGATTTTTGATATCTCGAACGGTTTGGGCGTGGCGAGGAAACGAAATTATGGCGAGAAACGTGAAACGGGAAGTGTGTCATAACTACGGCATACATTAACTAATCTTGATGAAACTTCAGCAGTGTGTTCGTTGTAAGAGCCCGATCACATGGATGTGACTATTGTGAGTCAAAGTTATAGCGCCACCAACTGGCAGCAGGAAGTGTGTCACTTTCAAAATGCTTTGAAATCACCCTCTTATTTTTACCCGATTTGCTTCAAACTTCATCTGTATAATGTAAATACACGGCAGATGAAGACCTGTGAATGGATTCTTGATATCTTTGAAACTGTTGCTGTGGCAATCCATCAAACTTTAATATTCTTTTTGGATGCTTTTGAGACTCTTAGCATGCCTGAAATTGCTTAAAATTGCATGAAACTCGACAGACAGATCATATTTATTAGCCAGGTGACATGTGCATAGTTTCAGAAATGGGCGTGGTGCAGGGACTCAGTAGCGCCACCTTTTGACAAAAGTGGGCGGGTTAGTTTCATCTAGAGTTACAAAAATCTGTATTTATATAGTTCTCCTCCAGCCAGACAACTTTCTAATTTACAGTCATTAGCAATAACCAAGAGGAAGTCAGATATTTTGGTTTGAATATGGTCATTTCTCTCTGAGCCTACGTCTCTGTGACTGCTCTCTGTGTGTGTGTGTCTGTGAGTGTGGGGAGGGGGAGGGGGAGTGGGGCTATGTGCCTGCTCTCTGTGTGTGTGTGTCTGTGAGTGTGGGGAGGGGAGGGGGAGTGGGGTTTGGCCTTCATTAAAAAAGGAAATAAATGTCTTAAGCCTTGTATTTTTTAAATACGTTTTTTTAATAAAGTAAAGGCATATAACAGACATGCTGCATTTAAATTTTTTTAATAAAACATTGTTTTTTATGTTTTTCAAGCCATTTGATTTATGAGGACTTTTGAAATGTCCTCATAACCACCCATAAGTTGTAATACCAGTGTAATACACGTCATTATACAAATTTGTGTCCTCATAAATCACATAAACCAACCCACACAAACCAACCCACACACATAACACACACACACACACACACACACACACACACACACACACACACACCAAATTGACGGTGGGTGGCAATGGTATATTTAAAAGTGCATAATTGTAATATCTGCAAGGCACCCCTAGTCCAGTCTTATTAAATGTATGCTTCATCTTTCATTTTAATTTGTAAATTTGATCAATAAATTCAATTATTTAGAATAATAAGATACTATATGGCTGTTACCCTAGGTAGGGCTGATCAAATTACATCATTTACATTGAAAAATAACAATGCATTAAAAGATGTTATGAGATTGTTTTAAATATGAGTCAATTAAAAATCGTTGGAAAGAATGATACTTTTAAACATAACACTGAACCGTCACTAGGTGTCGCCAGGCTACCGTCTTAATGAGCGAGTCATTGATTCATTCGTTCAAACGATTCGTTCGAACGACTGAGTCATTCATGAATGAGACAGGTATGGATTGGTCATTGAATCTAGGGTTTGCGATGTCTACCAATTTGGCATCAGACGATGTGTACAGTGAACAATCGCGATGGACGATGATATCGGGAGGAGGGGCGGGGCTAACGTTTTAATTTTTCACTTAAGCAATAAGCCCCGCAAAGCTGTGTTTTACAGTGGATTTAGAACAGCTAAGGGGCATAGGCACAACGCGGAGATATTTTCCTCTACATCTCATCAGCCATTTTGATTTCGGCACGCTCTGAGTCTGCAGCAGCTGACCACTAGGAGCGAATGTACATGATGTACAATGTACACGTGACAGAGCAGCCAGATCCAGACTGTGCTTTCGCGCTGTGGCTGGCGCTGAGCCAGAGACAGACGCGTTCAGTGCTTGTCATATTATATCACAACTATTCAGTGTTTTTAACCACATAATGTTTATTTTAGGTTTCAGACATTTAAATGCATATAATTTATAGCAAAACAATACATTTATAGTTTGTAAAATACACAATGGTGTCTATGGAAGCAGCAATAACAACCCATTCAAATATATTTGCCGACGGATTTTATTCATATCAGACACACAGTGTAAGGAACTATAAAGTTAACTCTATTCTTCTCCCAGTTCACCGGCCATGTATTTCGGGAGAAACTGTTTTTTAAACGACAAAACAAACTCACTTACACACATTTGAGAATCAGAATAGAAGATAGTTGATGACATGGTAACCAGGTTTGTTAATATTTATAAATAAAAGCGCTAACGTTACATGTCATACAGCCTATTTTGGCTGTGGTGAATCACGTGCCAAGCATGACGCGTCACCATGGAAACATGGGGGGGGGGGGGGGTCGCGATGCTGGCTTAACTATGATATCGTCTATCGGCACAACCCTAATTGAATCTTTGAGTAAACCAATTTGTCCAAAATGCTGAATCATTCAGTAATGCGAAAACATGTTGCTGTGAGATGAGCAATGGTTCTGCTGTGATCTTTGTTTAACTATTTTCGCTGCTGAAACAGAAAAAACCGTCAATATTGCATCTAAAATGTAAGTGACTTGACATGTGTGTGTGTGTGTGTGTGTGTGTGTGTGTGTGTGTGTGTGTGTGTTGTGTGTGTGTGTGTGTGTGTGTGTGTTGTGTGTGTTGTGAGAGAGAGTGTGTCTGTTACAGTGAAAAGAGTTTAACCCTTTAAGGCAGTGGATCTCAATCCTGGTCCTAGGGAGCCACTGCTCTGCATAGTTTGTATGTCTCCCTCATTTAACACACCTGATTCAGATCATCAGCTGGTTAGGAAAGAGCTTTATTAACTGAAGTGGGTGTGTCAGATAAAGGAGACATATAAAATGTGCAGAGCAGTGGCACCCATAGGACCAAGATTGAGAACCACTGCTTTAAGGCCTTGTCTTTTTTGGATGTATCTTCTTTTTTTTTTATGTGCATACAACCCATATATTTTAAATGTATTGTTTGCTTTAAATTAAATTAAGATTGTATGTTTGGTAATTGAACCTAAATAAATTTACAATTAATGTGCTATATTTCAGATCAATATAATTGTTTTCTTTCATTTTAATCAACACTAACTTTATTCTCTATCTGTATTATAAATAACTTATTTCTGCATAAATTAAAAAATCCCCAATAATCCAGACCAACCAGAGCGCACTAATTCTACAACATCATCAGTGCTGAAGCGGAACTACCAGAGCGGTTCGGCAGATAGCGAGCAGATATTTTGTGTCACGTCGTGCACAATAACGCTAAAGGCACCAGGCTGGCGGTGCCACTGGCTTTATATATATATATATATATATATATATATATATATATAATATATATATTATATATATATATAAATATAGCTGCGAGCAGCGATGAAGGGCCAAAGCCGACGGTACCGCCACCCTGGTGCACCAGGGTTGCGGTGCCACCGGCTTGGGCCCGTAATCGCTGCTCGCAGCTATATTTAGGGCCCAAGCCCAAAGGGCGAAGGCCCTATTGTTTTCCTAAGGATTATTAGGGCCAAGCCCAAAGGGCGAAGGCCCTATTGTTTTCCTAAGGATTATTTTAATTCTTCTTCTTCTAATTATTTTTTTATACTTTTGGACACTTTTGGAGGCCTTAACATGCTCAAAAACTCCTGAAACTTTGCACACATGTCAGAACCTGCGGCCATCAGGGCCGGGCTGAAGATGGTACCCGGGCGTGGCAGGGGGGCTCGACAGCGCCCCTGGAACGGGGTCGGAAAACATGGTCATAAATCAAAACGCTTGCATGTAATAATATGAAACTCGGTACACATGTAGATCTCATCGTTTCATATATACTTCGCACTCTAACTTTTTACCCCAGCCCAACAGGAAGTCGGCTATTTAGGCTTGTTTGGAAAACGCATGCAAAGGAATGTGAAACACTCCTCCTAGAGAATTCAAACACACGGCACGGAAAACTCGGTCAGCGTGAAGTCAAGACATTGAGGATGAAAGTTTGCGAGGGGATTTTTGATATCTCGAACGGTTTGGGCGTGGCGAGGAAACGAAATTATGGCGAGAAACGTGAAACGGGAAGTGTGTCATAACTACGGCATACATTAACTAATCTTGATGAAACTTCAGCAGTGTGTTCGTTGTAAGAGCCCGATCACATGGATGTGACTATTGTGAGTCAAAGTTATAGCGCCACCAACTGGCAGCAGGAAGTGTGTCACTTTCAAAATGCTTTGAAATCACCCTCTTATTTTTACCCGATTTGCTTCAAACTTCATCTGTATAATGTAAATACACGGCAGATGAAGACCTGTGAATGGATTCTTGATATCTTTGAAACTGTTGCTGTGGCAATCCATCAAACTTTAATATTCTTTTTGGATGCTTTTGAGACTCTTAGCATGCTGAAATTGCTTAAAATTGCATGAAACTCAACAGACAGATCATATTTATTAGCAGGTGACATGTGCATAGTTTCAGAAATGGGCGTGGTGCAGGGACTCAGTAGCGCCACCTTTTGACAAAAGTGGGCGGGTTAGTTTCATCTAGAGTTACAAAAATCTGTATTTATATAGTTCTCCTCCAGCCAGACAACTTTCTAATTTACAGTCATTAGCAATAACCAAGAGGAAGTCAGATATTTTGGTTTGAATATGGTCATTTCTCTCTGAGCCTACGTCTCTGTGACTGCTCTCTGTGTGTGTGTGTCTGTGAGTGTGGGGAGGGGGAGGGGGAGTGGGGCTATGTGCCTGCTCTCTGTGTGTGTGTGTGTGTGTCTGTGAGTGTGGGGAGGGGAGGGGGAGTGGGGCTAGATTAACCATTTCACTGCTGTGTGGTTTGGCCTTCATTAAAAAAGGAAATAAATGTCTTAAGCCTTGTATTTTTTAAATACGTTTTTTTAATAAAGTAAAGGCATATAACAGACATGCTGCATTTAAATTTTTTTAATAAAACATTGTTTTTTATGTTTTTCAAGCCATTTGATTTATGAGGACTTTTGAAATGTCCTCATAAACCACCATAAGTTGTAATACCAGTGTAATACACGTCATTATACAAATTTGTGTCCTCATAAATCACATAAAACCAACCCACACAAACCAACCCACACACATACCACACACACACACACACACACACACACACACACACACACACAACACACACACCAAATTGACGGTGGGTGGCAATGGTATATTTAAAAGTGCATAATTGTAATATCTGCAAGGCCCCCTAGTCCAGTCTTATTAAATGTATGCTTCATCTTTCATTTTAATTTGTAAATTTGATCAATAAATTCAATTATTTAGAATAATAAGATACTATATGGCTGTTACCCTAGGTAGGGCTGATCAAATTACATCATTTACATTGAAAAATAACAATGCATTAAAAGATGTTATGAGATTGTTTTAAATATGAGTCAATTAAAAATGTTGGAAAGAATGATACTTTTAAACATAACACTGAACCGTCACTAGGTGTCGCCAGGCTACCGTCTTAATGAGCGAGTCATTGATTCATTCGTTCAAACGATTCGTTCGAACGACTGAGTCATTCATGAATGAGACAGGTATGGATTGGTCATTGAATCTAGGGTTTGCGATGTCTACCAATTTGGCATCAGACGATGTGTACAGTGAAACATCGCGATGGACGATGATATCGGGAGGAGGGGCGGGGCTAACGTTTTAATTTTTCACTTAAGCAATAAGCCCCGCAAAGCCTTGTTTTACAGTGGATTTAGAACAGCTAAGGGGCGTAGGCACAACGGGAGATATTTTCCTCTACATCTCATCAGCCATTTTGATTTCGGCACGCTCTGAGTCTGCAGCAGCTGACCACTAGGAGCGAATGTACATGATGTACAATGTACACGTGACAGAGCAGCCAGATCCAGACTGTGCTTTTCGCGCTGTGGCTGGCGCTGAGCCGAGAGACAGACGCGTTCAGTGCTTGTCATATTATATCACAACTATTCAGTGTTTTTAACCACATAATGTTTATTTTAGGTTTCAGACATTTAAATGCATATAATTTATAGCAAAACAATACATTTATAGTTTGTAAAATAACAATGGTGTCTATGGAAGCAGCAATAACAACCCATTCAAATATATTTGCCGACGGATTTTATTCATATCAGACACACAGTAAGTAACTATAAAGTTAACTCTATTCTTCTCCCAGTTCACCGGCCATGTATTTCGGGAGAAACTGTTTTTTAAACGACAAAACAAACTCACTTACACACATTTGAGAATCAGAATAGAAGATAGTTGATGACATGGTAACCAGGTTTGTTAATATTTATAAATAAAAGCGCTAACGTTACATGTCACACAGCGCTATTTTGGCTGTGGTGAATCACGTGCCAAGCATGACGCGTCACCATGGAAACATGGGGGGGGGGGGGGGGTCGCGATGCTGGCTTAACTATGATATCGTCTATCGGCACAACCCTAATTGAATCTTTGAGTAAACCAATTTGTCCAAAATGCTGAATCATTCGTAATGAGAAAACATGTTGCTGTGAGATGCGCAATATGGTTCTGCTGTGATCTTTGTTTAACTATTTTCGCTGCTGGAAACAGAAAAACCGTCAATATTGCATCTAAAATGTAAGTGACTTGACGTGTGTGTGTGTGGTGTTGTGTGTGTGTGTGTGTGTGGAGAGAGAGGTGTGTCTGTTACAGTGAAAAGAGTTTAACCTTTAAGGCAGTGGATCTCAATCCTGGTCCTAGGGAGCCACTGCTCTGCATAGTTTGTTATGTCTCCCTCATTTAACACACTGATTCAGATCATCAGCTGGTTAGGAAAGAGCTTTATTAACTGAAGTGGGTGTGTCAGATAAAGGAGACATATAAAATGTGCAGAGCAGTGGCACCCATAGGACCAAGATTGAGAACCACTGCTTTAAGGCCTTGTCTTTTTGGATATATCTTCTTTTTTTTTTATGTGCATACAACCATATATTTTAAATGTATTGTTTGCTTTAAATTAAATTAAGATTGTATGTTTGGTAATTGAACCTAAATAAATTTAAATTAATGTTGCTATATTTCAGATCAAATATAATTGTTTTCTTTCATTTTAATCAACACTAACTTTATTCTCTATCTGTATTTATAAATAACTTATTTCTGCATAAATTAAAAAATCCCCAATAATCCAGACCAACCAGAGCGCACTAATTCTACAACATCATCAGTGCTGAAGCGGAACTACCAGAGCCGTTCGGCAGATAGCGAGCTGATATTTTGTGTCATGTCGTGCACAATAACGCTAAAGGCACCAGGCTGGCGGTGCCACTGGCTTTATATATATATTTTATATATATATTATATAATATATATAATAAATATAGCTGCGAGCAGCGATGAAGGGCCAAAGCCGACGGTACCGCCACCCTGGTGCACCAGGGTTGCGGTGCCACGGCTTGGGCCCGTAATCGCTGCTCGCAGCTATATTTATAATTCTTTTCTTCTTCTTCTTCTTCTTTTCTTCTTCTAATTCTTTTTTTGCTACCTTTTGGACACTTTTGGAGGCCTTAACATGCTCAAAAACTCCTGAAACTTTGCACACATGTCAGAACCTGCGGCCATCAGGGCCGGGCTGAAGATGGTACCCGGGCGTGGCAGGGGGGCTCGACAGCGCCCCCTGGAACGGGGTCGGAAAACATGGTCCATAAATCAAACACGCTTGCATGTAATAATATGAAACTCTGTACACATGTAGATCTCATCGTTTCATATATACTTCGCACTCTAACTTTTTCCCCCAGCCCAACAGGAAGTCGGCTATTTAGGCTTGTTTGGAAAACGCATGCAAGGAATGTAAAAACACTCCTCCTAGAGAATTCAAACACACGGCACGAAAACTCGGTCAGCGGTGAAGTCAAGACATTGAGGATGAAAGTTTGCGAGGGGATTTTTGATATCTCGAACGGTTTGGGCGTGGCGAGGAAACGAAATTATGGCGAGAAACGTGAAACGGGAAGTGTGTCATAACTACGGCATACATTAACTAATCTTGATGAAACTTCAGCAGTGTGTTCGTTGTAAGAGCCCGATCACATGGATGTGACTATTGTGAGTCAAAGTTATAGCGCCACCAACTGGCAGCAGGAAGTGTGTCACTTTCAAAATGCTTTGAAATCACCCTTCTTATTTTTACCCGATTTGCTTCAAACTTCATCTGTATAATGTAAATACACGGCAGATGAAGACCTGTGAATGGATTCTTGATATCTTTGAAACTGTTGCTGTGGCAATCCATCAAACTTTAATATTCTTTTTGGATGCTTTTGAGACTCTTAGCATGCCTGAAATTGCTTAAAATTGCATGAAACTCGACAGACAGATCATATTTATTAGCCAGGTGACATGTGCATAGTTTCAGAATGGGCGTGGTGCAGGGACTCAGTAGCGCCACCTTTTGACAAAAGTGGGCGGGTTAGTTTCATCTAGAGTTACAAAAATCTGTATTTATATAGTTCTCCTCCAGCCAGACAACTTTCTAATTTACAGTCATTAGCAATAACCAAGAGGAAGTCAGATATTTTGGTTTGAATATGGTCATTTCTCTCTGAGCCTACGTCTCTGTGACTGCTCTCTGTGTGTGTGTGTCTGTGAGTGTGGGGAGGGGGAGGGGGAGTGGGGCTATGTGCCTGCTCTCTGTGTGTGTGTGTCTGTGAGTGTGGGGAGGGGAGGGGGAGTGGGGTTTGGCCTTCATTAAAAAGGAAATAAATGTCTTAAGCCTTGTATTTTTTAAATACGTTTTTTTAATAAAGTAAAGGCATATAACAGACATGCTGCATTTAAATTTTTTTAATAAAACATTGTTTTTTATGTTTTTCAAGCCATTTGATTTATGAGGACTTTTGAAATGTCCTCATAAGCCACCCATAAGTTGTAATACCAGTGTAATACACGTCATTATACAAATTTGTGTCCTCATAAATCACATAAAACCAACCCACACAAACCAACCCACACACATACACACACACACACACACACACACACACACACACACACACACACACACACACACACCAAATTGACGGTGGGTGGCAATGGTATATTTAAAAGTGCATAATTGTAATATCTGCAAGGCACCCCTAGTCCAGTCTTATTAAATGTATGCTTCATCTTTCATTTTAATTTGTAAATTTGATCAATAAATTCAATTATTTAGAATAATAAGATACTATATGGCTGTTACCCTAGGTAGGGCTGATCAAATTACATCATTTACATTGAAAAATAACAATGCATTAAAAGATGTTATGAGATTGTTTTAAATATGAGTCAATTAAAAATCGTTGGAAAGAATGATACTTTTAAACATAACACTGAACCGTCACTAGGTGTCGCCAGGCTACCGTCTTAATGAGCGAGTCATTGATTCATTCGTTCAACGATTCTGTTCGAACGACTGAGTCATTCATGAATGAGACAGGTATGGATTGGTCATTGAATCTAGGGTTTGCGATGTCTACCAATTTGGCATCAGACGATGTGTACAGTGAAACATCGCGATGGACGATGATATCGGGAGGAGGGGCGGGCTAAAGTTTTAATTTTTCACTTAAGCAATAAGCCCCGCAAAGCTGTGTTTTACAGTGGATTTAGAACAGCTAAGGGGCATAGGCACAACGCGGAGATATTTTCCTCTACATCTCATCAGCCATTTTGATTTCGGCACGCTCTGAGTCTGCAGCAGCTGACCACTAGGAGCGAATGTACATGATGTACAATGTACACGTGACAGAGCAGCCAGATCCAGACTGTGCTTTCGCTGTGGTGG
>CM070835.1:38716116-38736693 GCA_036326025.1 Chrosomus eos | reverse complement strand
TGGACTGTTTGAGTGAGTTCTGTGCATACTCGGCCTAGGGAACAAAGCAACTCTACTGGTCCTGCTGGTCATGGCAGTAAGTGCACAAGTACCATCCTACCTCTTGTATCTTGTGCTTGGTTTGCCCGCTTGACTGGGAATGGTAACCAGATGATTGACTGACGGTCACACCTTGGAGTTGGAAGAAGGCTCTCCAGACTCAAGAGATAAACTGCGGCCCACAGTCAGACACAATGTCTGCAGGAATGCCAAAGTTTCTAAATACGTGTTGGAAGAGAAGCTCTGTGGTCTGCAAAGCCGTAGGTAAGCCCTTTAGTGGAATCAGTTTGCAGGCCTTAGAAAATCTCTCCATTACAACCAAGATCATCGTGCAGCCGTCTGATGGAGGTAGAACTTAGGTGTGACCAAAGGCGCATTGGAAGAGCTAGGAGCTTGCCAGATGGTAAGTGACGAGGACTCTTGGCCATGCTGCAGGCAGGACAGAACCTGACGAACAGGACCACTTCTGGGCAATATTGGGGCCGCCAGTAACGGTTGTGAAGAAGAGAAAGGGTTTGGGAGACTCCCAGGTAAAGAATGAAGGGAATCTCAGAGGTCCTTCCGCAAAGACATGGGACATATGTTTGCCTGGGTGGATAACCTGCTGGGACTGGTTCCTGGAGCGTGGCCTGGGAAATCCTCTCATCCAGGGTCCATAGGACAGACAAACATTGAAGAAGGTAAGATGGGTTGAGGCGGTCCCTCACATTGCTCTGGAGCATTGAACCGAGAGAGGGCGTCTGCCTTGGTAGTACGGGAACCTGGCCGATAGGAGACAGCAAAATTATATATTGGGTAAAAAAAGAGGGCCCATCTGGCTTGACGTGGATTCAACCGTCTTGCAGTTCTTAGGCATTCCAGGTTTTTTATGGTGGTTTGTGATGACAGTAAATGGATGAAGGGCCAGCTCTAGCCAGTGTCGCCAATCCTACAGGGCTAACTTCATAGCTAGTAGTTCTCTGTTCCTGATGTCATGATTTCTCTCGGCCAGTGACAGCTACCTGTAATAGAAGAGACATGGATGGAGATTAGAGGAGGCTTAATTCCACTGAGATAAAACCGCCCCAGCTCCCGTGGCAGAAGCGTTTACTTCTACTACAAACAGGATTTCCTGATCAGATGTTGAAGCATGGGGCTTAACCCTCAGGGGTCTGAGCTGTTTTGAGGCTCTTGAGGTGTTTTGATATGCCCTGACATTTGTGCTTATTTCAGCTACTTAAAACATACCATTTGCCAACATATAAATTTGCTGTATTCAGCACAAACTCTGCTACAATAATATGTGAGCAAAATGGATGTACATGTTTGCATTTTATAGAAAAAAAATAATATGCGTGGTTAGTATGTTTTGGGAAAAAAATGTCACCGCAATAAGGCCATTTAACACATACTGAATAGTTGTCCACAATACTTTTGAGTTACTATTCTTGTAGGCTAGAATTTTTACTTCAAAATGAAGTGAAAATCATTCTGACCACTCTTTCAGAAACATCAATATAACGTATTTATAATTTCTTACATCAGTTTTTGGGTCAGCAGTGCTATATGCGTGGGAGTGTTAATGCCCATGAATATTAATGTGATTTACACCTGGGAAGACTAAAGACACTCCCCTAATGACTAATGGCCCATCAAGGTGCTGTGAGGCAACCTGAACAAAGAATGAGAGGAGATTCAAAGGTTTTTCAATCTGTTTTATTGTAATTCCTCTATGTGGAGAAACTAAATGTTCTAAATTTGCTCTAAGTAAATCAAATGTGAGTAAAATAAATAAATAATCAGTCAGCTATAAACAAAGCAATTGTGAGCAATAAATAAACAAAGTAAAGGCAGGTATCTCACAGTAAATGCGTATGCTTCGTTGATGCGGGCTCTAAGCAAATCAAATGTGAGCAAAATAAACAAAAGTAAAGGCAGCTCCTTGTTGCTCTTCTGAATGTTTGTCTTGGCCCTCTTTTCCACATTCCTATAAAAATAATAATATTAATAAAGGTTAATAAAAGGTTGATCAAAGTACTATCAGTCAGGGCTATCAGGGCAATCAGCATGTTGATAAAACAAAAAAATATATAAGCTATTTTATATTAACATTACCAATCAATAATTGTAATATTGTAATATTGAACTTTTACATTATGACGATGTAAACACAATTAGGGTACATTTCATCTGTAAAATGTCTATGCACTTACTCAGTATTATTCTCGATCGCACTGAGAACTGAATGACACCTGCGTGCTCCTCTGCGAGGTGCTGGAGAAGGAGAACGTGATGCACTTTCCTAAAAAACAAAACAAAATAACTGTTAGCATACATTATGTATACAACAGAGTATCTGTTGATGGCCCATATAGAATGGATGCTGATAACACAATCAAAGAAACTGTATTCACGAGTTTACATGTTAATGTAATCTGATATAATATTATAATGCGTATTTGGCTTGCTGTCCGGGGGGAGGGCTCTGAGCTCAGAATTCGGCCCGACCCCAGAGTACTCCCCCTAACCTTAGAGGTCATAGGTATCTATGAGCGGACCCCGCCGGATGTGGGGTGAAGGGGTGGTGGAGGGATGCTGAGAAAGAAGTCATGAGACAGGAGGTAAGGGAAGGCTTTATTTATACTGGCTTCTTCTTGTGCTGATTGGATGATTACCTGAACATGCTCCTCCCGAACTTTGTTACATAAAACTTCATTTCACGAGTTTACATGTTAATGTAATCTGATATAATATTATAATGCGTATTTGGCTTGCTGTCCGGGGGGAGGGCTCTGAGCTCAGAATTCGGCCCGACCCCAGAGTACTCCCCCTAACCTTAGAGGTCATAGGTATCTATGAGCGGACCCCGCCGAATGTGGGGTGAAGGGGTGGTGGAGGGATGCTGAGAAAGAAGTCATGAGACAGGAGGTAAGGGAAGGCTTTATTTATACTGGCTTCTTCTTGTGCTGATTGGATGATTACCTGAACATGCTCCTCCCGAACTTTGTTACATAAAACTTCATTTCACGAGTTTACATGTTAATGTAATCTGATATAATATTATAATGCGTATTTGGCTTGCGGTCCGGGAGGAGGGCTCTGAGCTCAGAATTCAGCCCGACCCCAGAGTACTCCCCAAAATGCCAAATAAACGAAGGACAGCGAGCGTAGAATTTAACCCCCCAAAAAGTGAAGGGTGTCACGTTTCTGTGTGTTTAAGTTATGTTTTGAGATCTTGTTTCCCCCTGTCTTTGTGGTTTTTGGTTTAGTCCTGTTAAGTTTTCTCGCTCCTCGTTTGTGTTCAGTTTTATCACCTGTGTTCAGTTAATCATTCAATCATTCCATGTGTATTTAAGCCCTGTGTTTTCTCCCAGTGTTTGTCGATCGTCGTCTATGTATGGTTGTGTGTAAACCCTGAAAGTCCTGGAGTTTTGTTCTTGTTTCATTTTGGAAAGTTTCATTTTTGTTATTAAAACATTTATATTGAAGCTTCCGTGTCCTCGTCTTCGGTCACCTGGACCCAACCCTGACAGAGCGATCGACCCACACAAACAAAGGATGAATTACGAACTTTGTGTACCACAAGATGGCCGGTCTCTGGAAGACTATGCAGAGATATATCTCCATCTTTTCCAGGACTCTAATTGGAATGAGGAGTCTCTTACCCATGAGTTCTGGAGTGGGATGGACGATACCCTCGCCCAGATACTGCTGTTGGGAGATCTCCACCTCCCGTTAGTGAAATTTATTGACCGTACGCTGTGGGTGTGTGGTTCCTCACTCACCGTGGGAGACATCCAGCCCGATCTCCACGGCCAGCCAGAGCAGGAGCCCATCACCTGCACGCCAACGCCTGAGCCCATCACCTGCACGCCGGCCCCTGAGCCCATCGCCGTCCAGCCAGAGACCGTCCAGCCAGAGACCGTCCAGCCAGAGACCGTCCAGCCAGAGACCGTCCAGCCAGAGACCGTCCAGCCAGAGACCGTCCAGCCAGAGACCGTCCAGCCAGAGACAGTTGCCTGCCCGCCAGAGCATGAATCTAGCCCCAAGCTCCCTGATGTGCTGGCCCCGTCCAGTTCCGAGTCCCCTGATGTGCTGGCCCAGTCCAGTTCCGAGTCCCATGATGTGCTGGCCCCGTCCAGTTCCGAGTCCCATGATGTGCTGGCCCCGTCCAGTTCCGAGTCCCATGAAGCGCCAGAGCCCGTTGACCCAGCGCCAGAGCCAGAGTCCGTTGACCCAGCGCCAGCGCTAGAGCCCGTTGACCCAGCGCCAGAGCCAGAGCCCGTTGACCCAACGCCAGAGCCAGATTCCGTTGACCCAGCGCCAGAGCCAGAGCCCGTTGACCCAGCGCCAGAGCCAGAGCCCGTTGACCCAGCGCCAGAGCCAGAGCCCATTGACCCAGCGCCAGAGCCAGAGCCCGTTGACCCAGCGCCAGAGCCAGAGCCCGTTGACCCAGAGCCCGTTGACCCAGAGCCAGAGCCAGAGCCCGTTGACCCAGAGCCAGAGCCAGAGCCCGTTGACCCAGAGCCAGCGCCAGAGCCCGTTGACCCAGACCCAGAGCCCGTTGACCCAGACCCCGTTGACCCAGCGCCCGTTGATGTCAAGTCTGTTCCCGTTCCTGAACCTGTCTTTCTCCCCAAGAAAATTTTGGGGGGGGCTATACGCCTTCGCCGTGGCCGGCCAAAGATCCACGGAGGCCCGAAAAAATAACACCGCCATGGCCACCCGAAGGGTCCTCACCGCCATGGCCACCCGAAGGGTCCTCACCGCCATGGCCACCCGAAGGGTCCTCACCGCCATGGCCACCCGAAGGGTCCTCACCGCCATGGCCACCCGAAGGGTCCTCACCGCCATGGCCACCTGAAGGGTCTTCACCACCACGGCCACCTGAAGGGTCTTCACCGCCGTGGCCACCTGAAGAGCCTGCACCGCCATGGCCACCCGAGGGTCCCACAGCTCCGCCCTGGACGCCCGAGGGTCCCACAGCTCCGCCCTGGACGCCCGAGGGTCCCACAGCTCCGCCCTGGACGCCCGAGGGTCCCACAGCTCCGCCCTGGACGCCCGAGGGTCCCGCAGCTCCACCATGGCCATGCCCACAGCCTGCACCGCCGTGGCCACGCCCACAGCCTGCACCGCCGTGGCCACACCCACAGCCTGCACCGCCGTGGCCACACCCACAGCCTGCACCACCGTGGCCACGCCCACAGCCTGCACCGTCGTGGCCACGCCCACAGCCTGGTCCGCCCTGGCCACGCCCACAGCCTGCTCCGCCCTGGCCACGCCCACAGCCTGCTCCGCCCTGGCCACGCCCACAGCCTGCTCCGCCCTGGCCACGCCCACAGCCTGCTCCGCCCTGGAGGCTTCCCGGACCTGCACCATGCCCTCGTCAGCCTCCAGGGCGCCCACCCTCCCACCCCTTTGGATGTTATACGGCGCGAGGACGCGCCTTCGGGGAGGGGGGAGGTAGTGTCACGTTTCTGTGTGTTTAAGTTATGTTTTGAGATCTTGTTTCCCCCTGTCTTTGTGGTTTTTGGTTTAGTCCTGTTAAGTTTTCCCGCTCCTCGTTTGTGTTCAGTTTTATCACCTGTGTTCAGTTAATCATTCAATCATTCCATGTGTATTTAAGCCCTGTGTTTTCTCCCAGTGTTTGTCGATCGTCGTCTATGTATGGTTGTGTGTAAACCCTGAAAGTCCTGGAGTTTTGTTCTTGTTTCATTTTGGAAAGTTTCATTTTTGTTATTAAAACATTTATATTGAAGCTTCCGTGTCCTCGTCTTCGGTCACCTGCACCCAACCCTGACAAAGGGTATGTATTTTACCAAGGAACGAGCTTGCCTGTTCGACTGGGAAGGCTCTAGCTACGACCGACGGGAACTTGGGTGCTCACGGCATCGGACGGATAAGCCCATTCTGCAGTTGAACTGACAGCTCGCTGAGGCGAGAATTATGCGAGCGTGGATTTGTGGACGAGTTTAACCGTTCACCCAGGAGAACTCTCGCAGCATCCGACGGGAACTTATATGCTCGCGGCATCGGACGGGTAAGCCTCGCTGGGTTGGACGGAGGGCGCCCGCTGGACTCGGTCGGGAGGGCTCGACCGGCGCTTCGAAGGGGGGGCTGGGTCACGGGAAAGACTCCTCACGTCCCGACGAATGGGGAGCCTGGCGACACGAGCACGGACGTCCGGCGACGACTAAGACGGGCAGACTCTCACTGCAATTCGAACGGGAGGTTTCAACCAGCGTTTTGGAAGGGGGACGGAACCCGGCCTTCGAACGGGTGAGTCATCGCTGCGTGCGAACGGGGGAGTCTGCATATGATTGAAAAACGTACCTTATGAATATTGAGCGAGTGTGCAAGCGGCGAGCCCAGATGTAATCGGAAGGTGTAAACGGATGTAACTGAAATGAGGAGCAGCAGGTGGTAATTTAATTAATTAGTTAGGGCTTGGTGAGCATTTTTTGATGAAAACACGGCTAGACCTAATATAAGTTTTGAAGGCATCCGATGACCAGCGACCGAGGGTTTTGATTTGTTTGTTGGGAGAGACCTTTTTGAGCGGCTGTGGTGGCTGCTCCGATGCGGAATGAGTGGCTAGAGAAATGCTCTGCTGAGACGCCGGATTTGATAAGGATTGCTTTAAGATGCTTTTGGAACCAGAATCTCGTAGCTGGATAATTGGAGTCGTTAGTGAAAAGAGGGTCGAGTGGGGATTTGGACGAGGAAAGTTTGTACTGCAGGTAATTAAAAAGCGCATGGTACGGTTGGATGGGAGTTTGAAGATTGAAAATATAGACGAAATGACCTCTTTTGTCTCTGTCCGTTTTACTTTGTTTAATGAAAAATGATATGGTTTCGTTATCTACGATCTGAAGGTCTGAAATTGTGGGATGGATATTTGGGTCGAATAAGGAAGTTCTGGTCAGTTCGGAACAGCGGAGGAAACCGAAGAATGCTAGGATGAACATGGCTTCTAACGTATATGCGGTATTGATGGAGTGGTATCCAAGACGGAGTGATGAGATGCATCTGGTGAGTATATCGATTGTGATTTGATGTCTGGTATCTGGGCGCGTGGGGCGGGATCTTTGGATTCCCTTAATTAGAAGGGACGTTTGGGAGTTATTTATTGCAGGTGCAGGTTTACCGTGGATTAATTTATGGAAGAATTGAATGCCGCTTAGATAGCTTTTAATGGATCCGGCTTGGAGACCTTTAATACTGTGAAGATGAGATATGAATGAAGTAACTGTTAAAAGCGAAAATTCGGGAAACGACAGGTTGATTGAGGAAATTAATCCATAACTTAAGCTCGTTTTTTTTTGACTCGTCGGAGAGGGTGATCTGATCTTCCAGCGCATGAATGGATGAAGAGAGGGCTAGGAGATGTGCGATAAAGGGTCGGCCCTGTGGAATAATGCGCATCGCATAATTTAGGTGGCCCAGCAGCGAGAGAAGTTCGCGTTTTGCACGATCTGTGCTGTCAGTAAAATTGGATGCGATTAAAATAATGCGATCGATTTTTTCCTTAGGTAGTGAGGCTTGGAATTTTGCTGAGTCTAGATTGATGCCTAAACTCGATGGATCAGTGGCGTAACTATCGGTAAGCAGGGTACGCGGTTGCTTACGGGCCCGGACCAATCAGGGGCCCGCCGCCCCCGTGACTGGAAGATATTGATTGACAGCCGGGCCCCCCTATCGCATATTACTACTTTTAGTTTGATCGCATTTTACTTTATCACGATTTTATTTTAAATAAATAATGACAACAACATATTTTTTTACTGATCATTAAATACATGTGTGAAACGAACAATCATGGATTTTGGTCAGTGGCGTAACTATCGGTAAGCAGGGTACGCGGTTGCTTACGGGCCCGGACCAATCAGGGGCCCGCCGCCCGCGTGACTGGAAGATATTGATTGACAGCCGGGCCCCCCTATCGCATATTACTACTTTTAGTTTGATCGCATTTTACTTTATCACGATTTTATTTTAAATAAATAATGACAACAACATATTTTTTTACTGATCATTAAATACATGTGTGAAACGAACAATCATGGATTTTGGTGTAATTTGTTTTGAGCTGGGACTGGGGAATCCCCGGGTCGGCTGTTTAACGTTACACCTGTGCGCCACTTCATGCGTTTTCTCAGATCGGATAGCTGCCTACTGATTTATCAAAACGATTCCATTTACAGTAGCCTACATAAATGTGTTTTTGCAAAACAGATATAAATCCGATCTTCAATTCCTGCGCTATATGCAGATTTAATAGAGTTCATGTCACCGAAAGCAGCATTGTATTGATCATCAGCTAAAATTTCAGAATCAAAGACCGAATTAGAGAGATTGGCAACAGCACTGGTAAGATCATTCCGTTTTAATGAAGATTATTGTGTGTTAAGCGTCTGCGACTTACTTTCACTTTGATTTGCGATAGTTTGCACGTGGCTTGATGATGATGCTCATCTGCGGTGATGCGTGTTGCAGTTGCGCGCGCCGTCATATCTGACTATAAAATAGTCTATAACACGCTCTCACACGTTTTTTTTTTTTTTTTTTTGCATTTTTAGAGGAGTTAAATTTACACATGTGGTTTCAACAACCAGATGCATTTATACTTGTCCAGTTTCGTCTGGAATGCGGCCCAGATCTCCTCCTGAAGTGGTTTGAGCGATCGGATTCAAATCCGTCTCGAATGCATTTCGAAGGGCATGCATTTACACCTTGTCTTTTCACGATCAGATAGCTATACGATCACAGAAAAAGCATGAAGTGGCCAGGTGTAAACAGTTCCTTGCGTATTGCATGCAAAAGCCTACTCCTGGACATTGCGTCATCACGTGTAGTAGGGGGGCCCGCCTTGATAATCCTGCATAAGGGCCCGGTGTTGGCTCGTTACGCCACTGCGATGGATGTAGTTGGACCCGATGTTTTCTTGTGAGCTAACGGAATCCCTAGATCGGCAAAAACCTTTTCCACTATGAGGAGGTGAGCCTCGGGGACGGTGTCGTGGGGTGAAATTATTAGGAAATCGTCGAGCAGATGGAGAAGATGAGGAATTGCATAATTATTGGAAAGGATCCAACATATGGCTTCGGAGAGAGTGTCAAGGATTTTTGGGCTGCTTTTGCAGCCGAAAGTCAGGCGCACGGCGAAATAATACTTTTTCTGCCAGTTTACGCCGAATAAGTGCCATGAATCGGGGTGGATTGGCATTAGGCTACTTTAAAAGCGGAGGAGATATCTACTTTGGCAAGCCATGCACCTCGTCCAGCTATTTTAATCATGGTTATGGCTTGTTCGATATCATGATAGTTGAGAGAATACTCTTCGAGGGGGATGAGACTATTGATGCTCGGATATGGAGAATTATGGGGGCTGAAAGGTCGATTATCAACCGCTTTTTTTTTTTTTTTCCAGAGAATTTCCTGGTGGCCACGCCTATGGGGCTGATGCGAAATTTGTCGATTTTATTTTGTCGAGCTTATTTACTACTTCAAGTTCTCCTAAGGTGGACTGAAGGTTAGCGCAGATAACATTTTGCGTAGGATGGCTTTCTACGCCGGGTTTAAAACCTTGATTGAGACCTATCAGTAGATAATTTGTGAAGTTGGCATCTAGGTATTGTGATAATTCTTCGGCTAGACGGAAAACATTCACAGGAGTCGAGAGATAGTTTTTTGCATTTTTATAGACGGATTTTTTGACTGGGCATATCACGCGGGCGTGTGCGTCGCCACAGAAATCACAGACGTGGAGAAAATGACAGCGTTGTCTTGGGCATCTCCCTTCATTGAAGTTCCTACAAACTTGTCTATCGGGTGCCGAGTATGGTGCTCTGATTGAAAAATCTTGTCTTGCGTGACGTGGAACGTAACTTGTGGATTTTATGGCATTCTGCTCTGGGCAGGGAGGGATCGATGGATTAATTTGGGGGCATGCCGTGGTGGCATGGATTGTGGATCTGCCGATTGCGCAGGAGATATTTCTGCACCCGAGGAAGACCCGGTTATGGAGATCCAACGCTCCCCAATAGGGACACTGATTCCATTGGGAACGCGGACAGCGCATTTGCGGAAAACAGCTTGTGGTACGTATAAAATGATTACCCCCGTAAGACAACGGGAGCTCTGCTATAATAGACGGATAGTCGTTCCGCTCGCGCCGTCTATGGGGAAAAGACGAGCATATGATTTTCTGTATAGCGGCTGAAGGCAATACAGAATTCTGCTAGTGACAATGAACGTGATGTAACCTGTGAGTTTTGCACCTGCTAAGATTTGAGCTCTGATGTTGTTCGTCACTGGAGGAGGATCGGTTGCTACTGCATTCGGAGGGACTGGTTGAGGAGTGGCTGAGAAGAGAGAGAAAGGAGAACGCGCTTGGAGGGGGTTAAAGGGGTGTGAAATCGGGGCTTTGGCCATTTGCGGAGGCATCCTCACGCGGAGATCGGCCCCCGAGTTAGGTGGAGGAGGAGGAGGAATAGGAAGAGCATGGTGTGGAAAGGGGAGGGGAAAGAAATGCGCCGGAGATTGACCGACTAACGGAGGCATCCTCACGTTAGGGTGGACACCTGACGCTTGGGAAGGAGGAAAACTGAAAGAAGTAGAAGGGAAGAAAAACATTTGGGGATCGTGTAAGAGAGTGGAACTGCTGGGATCTAGAGTGTGAGGTACCACAATGGGAGGGGCTGAGGAGGGGAACTGGCGCTCGTCCGTGACTGGTTCCGGGGCGCGGCCCAGGCTAGCGGAAGGTCTGTGACGCCGTGTCGCGGGGGCGGAGCCCGGCGCTGCGAGTGAGGAAGGAAGAACTGCGGGACGAGCAATCGGGGCCCGGCGAGCCTTGCTCGTTCGAGCTGCAAGAATTGGAGCTGAAACAGAAAGGTGAGAAGATTGTAAGGTGACATATAAATTAAATAATTCTGCTTTTTTCATCCTGCAGGAGAAATTTGCATCAGAATTAATTAGGGCTTGTCTTAGCCCCTTAACTGTCCATTTCCCTATCGGAGGGATGTTAGGGGGGGCTGGAAGGTGCGAAGGCGTGGATGAAGACGATGGTGAAGATAATGAGTTCCTCGCTGGCGGTGGTGAAGGGAGTCTACGGCGTCTTGGAGTATGCAGAGAGGATCTGGAGGGCCGACGTCCCCTGGTTGAAGGTGGAGGCTCTATGTTGTCGTTGGCTGCTGGAGAAGGAAGAGTCGCTGGATCTGCGCTTTGCGGTTGAAATGACTCCGAGATGAAAGATTCATCGTCGGAGGGGAAGAGCTCTAACTCGGACGTAACTGCACGGAGGCGGAGTCAGATGCTGAGAAGAAGTCATGAGACAGGAGGTAAGGGAAGGCTTTATTTATACTGGCTTCTTCTTGTGCTGATTGGATGATTACCTGAA
This sequence comes from Chrosomus eos, assembly GCA_036326025.1. Taxonomy (NCBI): domain Eukaryota; kingdom Metazoa; phylum Chordata; class Actinopteri; order Cypriniformes; family Leuciscidae; genus Chrosomus; species Chrosomus eos. The sequence continues at coordinate 38,725,278 of CM070835.1, read as the reverse complement.
CATGCTCCTCCCGAACTTTGTTACATAAAACTTCATTTATTATTACCATCAATCAATCACTAATTACCATGGATTACAAAAAGACATTTGTAATTTCACACAAGAATATGAACTTTTACATTATGATGATGTAAACATAGTAGGCTACATTTCATCTGTAAAATATTACGTCTCACTTACTCAGTATGATTCTCGATCGCACTGAGAACTGAACGACACCTGCGTGCTCCTCTGCGAGGTGCTGGAGAAGGAGAACGTGATGCAGCCGCACTTTCCTAAAAAACAAAACAAAAATAACTGTTAGCATACATTATGTATACAACAGAGTATCTGTTAATGGCCCATATAAAACGCACGCATTTATGATTCACTCAATGAACGGATCGATCGCGAACGACACATCACTACATTTCAAACATTTACACTGTATTCACAAACAGTGCATAAGGCAGTAAGCATGATAATAAGTGTCATAGGCTAACCAAAACTGAACATTTGCGAGTATGGCCCATATAGACAGCGCGCATTTAGGGATAGGCTACACAATAACCGGATTGTTCGCGCACAAACGACACATCACTAACTTACAATTCAAACACACCTGTATTCACAAACAAGTAGGCCTATTTACTAGGGGTGTAACGAGACGCTTATCTCACGAGACGAGACAGACACGAGATTGGGTTCACGAGAACGAGACGAGACGAGATTTTTGCACAATTTTACAGAAATCCTCAATGACACAATTCATGACTGGAAAAGTATGCAGGTGCATTTTGCAATGTTTAACTAATAATCTTATTAAGTAGACCTGAAATGACAGGCATTAGGAGTATGAATTATCAAATGCATTGAAAGAAAACAATATACAACAATATAACCTTTTAATAATAAAAGGTTTTTATTGACTGGCTTTTCTCCTGTATGATTTCACATTAGTCTCTTCAGACCTTACTGTACATTTAAGAGCTTTCAGAACTTCTGATTGAGGCTGTGTGTGACCTCCTAACTGAACTCTAGAAGTCTTATTAAGTGCAAACAATAAGTGCAAGTGCAACCATAATCAAAGTTAGCGCACAGACTCTTTATAATTGTTTTGATATTGCTGTTTTATTTTGCACCGGCAGTTATAGGGTTATAGAGTTCGGGAAAGGCTGGTAGAGAAACGAGGCTGTTTGTTTGTCTCCACAGTTGTTCTTGCGTTCCGATTATAAGTTCAGAAACAGAGCCTCTTGTCTGTTGTCTTTAAGACATTACAGTACTCTCTCAATATTCGAAGTGCAAACTGAGACGATAGCCGCAAATAAACAGTCCAGTGATGGGTATCGGGAGACGGACTATTGTATGTTCGCGGCCTAATTTGTGCGCAATGCACATCAGCGAGCTTGTGTTTTACTTTCACTATCGTGACCGCGCGTACTCTGTGTATAGCAGCGGTGCTGAGCGTGCATTCTACAAGATAAGATCAGACGTTTAGTCTATGTTGTGCAACGAATCCTCCGCCATCCTCACGCGATCAGTGAACTGTGATTCGTGCTGCACTGATTGCAACGGCAACTCGTGCTGGATGAGCAGAGCAGACTTTTACATTAGATTTTAATGGTTTTTAATTATTTTTATAAATACAGCAAAACGTTAGTTTAGGCGAATGTGAGTGTAGCGGTGGAATATTCTATGGTAATAGAAATCGCGAGACAGCTTTTCACTCGACGGGAAATCTCGTCATGTTTTAGTCTCGCGCCACGAGATCTCGTTACACCCCTACTATTTACGCATGATAAAGTGTCATAGGCTAACCAAAACTGAACATTTATATACTAACATATTGTATTTAGACAGAAGCCTATCACGTATTTTACCGGAGTCTGAAATATATTTCTATCACAAAAAATGCATTACACATAGGCTAAGGCAGTAGGCTATTTTAGCATGATAAGTAGTCATGGGCTAAACAAAACTGAACATTTATATGTAAAAAAATATATTGTATTTAGACAGTATCACATATTTTACCGGAGGCTGACATATATTTCACTAAATCATAACCAAGCAGTTCGAAAACAAAATGCATAAGCATAAGGCAGTAGGCTATTTAGCATGATAACCAGTGTCATAAACTTATCAAAACTGAGTGAAATATTAAAAAGGAATCACTTGCGCCTCAGCCTAGCCAGTGCTCTCGGAACAGGACACAACAATCTGAGGAAAAGGGCCCAAGGTCGATGGGACCAAAGAGCAGGACCGGAGCACAGGACGTTTTGATAAATTTATTAATATAAAATGACCAACGTTTCGACGCACATGCGTCTTCTTCAGAGTCAAGCAATCAATGGCAACAATATACAGAATTTAAAGAGTCACACTTCAAGGTATTGGCCACAGGCATAGGTGGGTGTGGTGCAACAATTATCTAATTAAGTACAAGCACTCAAATCTAAACCAAAGAAAAACAAAAAACAAAAAAAAAAACACACACATATATAACGATAAATACAGGTACATAAACATACATACGATAACTAACTACATTTAGACACACACAGGTATAAAAAAAAAAAAAAAATAAAAAAAAGCCAGGAAAAAGCCACAGACATATATAGAGATATAGATAAACATACACACAGCTAACTACATATAATACATATACATAAACATACAAACATAGCTAACTACATATAGACACACACAGGTAAAGAAGGAGAAGAAAAAAAAAAAAAAAAAAAAACTATAAAAAGCACGAAAGGCTCAGTTCCTGTGTTAAGAGTAAAAATCCAGAACGCCTCCCGTTGTAATAGGGACTTCACTATGTCACCACCTCGCTGGGAGGGTAGAATTTTTTCAATACCCCAAAATTTTAAAGACGCATTCGAACCGTGATTGGCTTGTACATAGTGCCTCGCAATTGCATAGTCCATATTTCTGTTACGAATAGCTGCTTTGTGTTCTGCAATGCGTAATTTGAGGGGGCGTTTAGTCTGACCTACGTACAACAATCCACATGGACATTTCAACATATAAACCACGTGAGTGGTGTTGCAGTTGATGAAAGAATTGATCTTATATTCTTTACCTGAATGGGGGTGGAAAAATTTCTTTGTATCATTTGAGTTAGAGCAATGGGTGCAGTGCCCACATCTGTAGAAACCCAAGGGGGAGCCGGTAACCACGTAGGTTTTGATGGAGGGCTCATGGTCGTGTGAACCAACCTATCTCTCAGTGAGCGAGGACGCTTAAAGGTTATACGTGGAGATTCTGCGCATATATCTTTAAGAGCTGGATCACTCTGCAGAATGTGCCAGTGTTTCTTAATGGCATGTTTAATTTCTCCGCCAATATGGGAAAACTCGGTGGAAAAACAGAGTCTTTGCAGTGAATCGCGTTTGGTTTTTAACTAAGAGATGTGGACGTTGCGTCCGTTTAGCTCGTTCATAGGCTGCAGAAATATCACTTAGAGCATATCCCCTGGTACGGAAGCGCTCTGTCATTTCTAATGACCCGCGTTCAAATTCGACATCACTGCTACAATTCCTTCTGAGACGTAGAAATTGACCGATAGGAATATTCTTAATCAGTTGTTTAGGATGGTGGCTATCAGCTCTGAGAAGGGTATTCCTGCTAAGAGGTTTACGATAAATCGATGTCTCTAAACCTCCTTGAGCATTTTTGTAAATAGTTAGATCAAGAAAGTTAATACTGTCTGTGGAATGCTCTACTGTGAATCTCAGAAAAGGTGTTGTAGAGTTAATGTAGGTCATGAATTCATCTAATTCAACCAAGGTCCCCATCCAAATAAAAAAAACATCATCAATATACCTCTTCCAAAGCAGAATTTTAGGGAGGAATAAGTTGTTCACAGAGTTCTCAATAAATTTCGCTTCCCATAAACCCATTACTAGGCATGCGTACGACGGTGCAAAACAGCTGCCCATACTGACCCCACGTTTCTGCAGGTAATAGTCACCCGCATACTGGAAATAGTTCTTTGTTAAAACAACTTCCGACAGTGTCAGTAAAAATTCATTAGCACACCATAGTCAACTTTAATCAGGTAATTTCACAACAACAAAAATGTGGCTAGTAAAAAATGCTGTGTGCCTAGTAACTTTGGAAAACCACTAGCCACATTGGCTAGTGAGCAAAAAAGTTAATGTCAAGCGCTGATTGTAGGCACTACGATAATCAAGTTTGATGATCCAGGCTGCTCCCCGCAACACCTCAAGGGCAGCAGGAACCAGAGGAAGGGGATAGCGGTGCTTTACCGTGATGTTGTTGAGCGTTCGGTAATCAATACATGGACATAACCCTCTTTTTAGCCAGAAAGAAAAATACTTGAGGCTGCTGGAGAAGTGGACGGGTGAATGAAAACTGAAGGCGGAGGCATGACAGTATCATTAGAAAAGCAGAAGTTTTACAAATGTTTAAGATTGAGCGCAGCAGTGAACCATGTGTGTGCCATACGGTGTCAAAACTGGGTTTTGTTCAATTATTGTAAAGTGTTTAATGTATTTAGTTTTGGATCTGAGGTGATTTGCTACTGTGTGGATGTGGGAATTGTGTAGTGTTTTGACTAAACAAGCCTTGTTTTTGATATGGTATCATATCTCCACCGATGTATTACGGGAAAAGGTGATACAAATGTGTTTAAAGGGACGTGGCGGTGGAAAATATAAGATGGGAGGAAAAAATGATGTCAGTGCTTTTGCGTTTGCCTGCAAATGTTTTGAGTCCCCTGAGGAACTTTGCGTTGGCTTCCTATACCTTCTACATTCTCTGTGAGGGAACGTAAAACGCATTGACATATGGCACCATGTCTAGATATCCGCAAAAATATCCGTTTGGCAGAACACCAAACCTTTGCCTTTAAATTCAAGGTTGACATGTTTCTATATATTTCTGCACATGAATGGCCTGAGCTGAGGCAGATAGGAGCACATAGGGAAATGGAGAGAGAGCTGGAGCGCACAGATAATCATGGGCGAGTGAATGATAGCAGGCTATATTTAAAAGCATCTGCTCTGTGTTGAGGGAAGAGATGCTCTCTGCTGGATAAGAAGAGCTGGACGGCCCACTGCCATAAACTCTGCTTGATAAAGAAGTGGACAAAGTGAACGAGGAGATAAAGGACACAACACTCATGTCCACACTCCTATTTTCCACATTCACTTAAAATCCCAACGTTTTCTTGCGTCCAAAGAGTGGTGTGTGTGCATGCACATTGTCAGGGTTTGTGCAGGTGCTGAAGACGAGGACACGGAATTTCCATATAATAGGTTTAATAAACAAAATGAAACTTCCAAAAATGAAACAAGAACAAAACTCCAGGAAATCAGGATTTACACACAACCACACATGGACGACGATCGACAAACACTCAGGGAAAACAGGGCTTAAATACACATGGACCAAACAAGATAATTAACTGAAAACAGGTGCATAAAATTGGACACAAACAAGGAGCGGGAAAACTTAACAGGACTAAACCAAAATCACAAAAGACAGGGGAAGACAAGATACAAAACAGAACTAAATACATCAAAACGTGACAGTACCTCCCCCCTCCCCGAAGGCGCGTCCTCGCGCCGTATAACATCCAAAGGGGTGGGAGGGTGGGCGCCCTGGAGGCTGACGAGGGCATGGTGCAGGTCCAGGAAGCCTCCAGGGCGGAGCAGGCTGTGGGCGTGGCCAGGGCGGTGCAGGCTGTGGGCGTGGCCATGACGGTGCAGGCTGTGGGCGTGGCCACGGTGGAGCTGTGGGACCCTCGGGCGTCCAAGGCGGAGCTGTGGGACCCTCGGGCATCCAGGGCGGAGCTGTGGGACCCTCGGGCGTCCAGGGCGGTGAAGACCCTTCAGGTGGCCAGGGCGGTGAAGACCCTTCAGGTGGCCAGGGCGGTGCAGACCCTTCAGGTGGCCGTGGTGGTGAAGACCCTTCGGGTGGCCATGGCGGTGAAGACCCTTCGGGTGGCCATGGCGGTGCAGACCCTTCAGGTGGCCATGGCGGTGTTATCTTTTCGGGCCTCCGTGGATCTTTGGCCGGCCACGGTGAAGGCGTATGGCGCCCCCCCAAAATTTTCTTGGGGAGGACAGGCTCATGATCGGGAACTGACTTGACATCAACGGGCGCTGGGTCAACGGGTTCTGGGTCAACGGCTCTGGGTCTGGCGCTGGGTCAACGGGCTCTGGCGCTGGGTCAACGGGCTCTGGCTCTGGGTCAACGGGCTCTGGCTCCGGCTCTGGGTCAACAGGCTCTGGTTCTGGGTCAACGGGCTCTGGGTCAGGGTCAACGGGCTCTGGCGCTGGCTCTGGGTCAACGGGCTCTGGCTCTGGCGTAGGGTCAACGGGCTCTGGCTGTGACACTTGGTCAACGGGCTCTGGCTCTGAGTCAACGGGCTCTGGCTCTGAGTCAACGGGCTCTGGCTCTGGGTCAACGGGCTCTGGCTCTGGGTCAACGGGCTCTGGCTCTGGGTCAACGGGCTCTGGGTCAACGGGCTCTGGCTCTGGCGCTGGGTCAACGGGCTCTGGCTCTGGCGCTGGGTCAACGGGCTCTGGCTCTGGGTCAACGGGCTCCGTGCTGGATGGGACCAGCATATCAGGAAACTCTGGGCTGGACGGGACCAGCATATCAGGAAACTCGGGGCTGGACGGGACCAGCATATCAGGAAACTCGGGGCTGGACGGGACCAGCATATCAGGAAACTCGGGGCTGGGCTCAGGCTCTGGCGGGCAGGCGACGGGCTCAGGCTCTGGCGGGCAGGCAACGGCTCAGGCTCTGGCGGGCAGGTGACGGTCAAAGGCTCAACTGGGCTGGACGGGACCAGCGGCGAAGGCTTGACTGGGCTGGACGGGACCAGCGGTGAAGGCTCTGGGGGAAGAAGCTCAGGAAGGTCGGCAAACGGGTCAGGCTCTGGCGTGCATGCAATGGGCTCAGGCCATACTGGACTCGGGACCACCTGAACTCGGTCACATCCCCTACTACGACCTCCACGGGTCCCACGAAATATGGCCATCCGGGTTCCTACGAAGGCCTGCTTCCAGCTCTCCATTTTTTTTTTGTTAAGGTCGATCGTTCTGTCAGGGTTTGTGCAGGTGCTGAAGACGAGGACACGGAATTTCCATATAATAGGTTTAATAAACAAAATGAAACTTCCAAAAATGAAACAAGAACAAAACTCCAGGAAATCAGGATTTACACACAACCACACATGGACGACGATCGACAAACACTCAGGGAAAACAGGGCTTAAATACACATGGACCAAACAAGATAATTAACTGAAAACAGGTGCATAAAATTGGACACAAACAAGGAGCGGGAAAACTTAACAGGACTAAACCAAAATCACAAAAGACAGGGGAAGACAAGATACAAAACAGAACTAAATACATCAAAACGTGACACACATAGTATGAGTTTAAGCCAGTAAGGTTCATAAAGGGCCAGTTCACATCCAACTCATATAACCTCTTAAAATACATTTATATCTTTAAAGACTGTTTCTGTCATCAAAGTAGACCATTCAGTTTCTGGGATGTGCATCAATACTGTTTATAAGACACAGTGTGTTTGTTTGTTTGTTTGTGTGTGTGTGTGTGTGTGTGTGTGTGTGTGTGTGTGTGTGTGTGTGTGTGTGTGTGTGTGTGTGTGTGTGTGTGTGTGTGTGTGTAATGTTGTGTTGTGTTGTGTATTCCTCACCAACACTAACAGCTGCTCAGTGGTTCTGTTTGAGCCAGTGTTACACTATTTCTGGAGCGCAAGTTGTTTAAAAGGTCAGATAGAGACAGAGAGAGAGAGAGAGAGATAGAGACAGAAGGAGAGAGAGGGAGGGGGGAGTAGAGAGAAAAGGAAGAAGGGAGGGAGACCACGGAAATCAGAAGACAGACGGAGAGGAGAAGAGGGAGAAGCCGTGTTGTGTGTCAGCGATTACTGTAGATCAGTGCGGGTTAGGAACTGAGGACTCTGGAGGAATGGAGGCCAGTGAGACAGAGGTCATGAACGAGCAGGTAATGTGTGTTTCTCTCTCTCTCTGTCAGTGTGTGTTCTCTCTCTCTGTCAGTGTGTGTTCTCTCTCTGTCAGTGTGTGTTCTCACACATAACCCTATGTCTTGACTGACACCACAAAGCCTTTTCTCTGAATGCTGCATCAGGGTGAATACGGTATGTTCATTTAGTTTGGGTCGTCAGAGACCCCAGATATAAAACACTGATAAATGAGTTTTCACAGGCAAAGATCTGATTGTAACCCAGAACATTCTCAAACTTTAGCTTACGTTCTGGCAATGTTCTCTCAAAGTTATGAACAAACATTCTTCCAGTAATGTTAATATAACATTCATTCAAAGTTATATTCAGTCTTTAATAATGTTCTCAACTCATTAGCACGAAAACGTTATCTGTACATCATTCATGTTTTCACCTGAAATGTTTTAGTTTGTGATTTGTCAAATGCTTTTTTAAATGTTCTTAATTGTTTCAGATCGTTCAAAAATAACGTTCCCATAATGTATTAAGATTAATTTAAAAAGGGACAGTTCCCTCAATGTCTGCAAAACCAAGAAAAAAAAAACATTTAATAAACTGGATGTTTTTGAACATTCTGAGAACATTCAGAAATAAAATTTTCATAACTTAATGGGAATGTTAACAAAACTTATAGAATATATTTGTGTTAGCAGTGTACATATACATGCCAGGTGGTTATTTGGTTCATTTTTATTTATTATACTATATTTGTTTAATGTGTTTCGCCGGGATCAAACTGACCACAAACAGATCAAGATAGCAGGAATATCAGAGACATCAGATTTCTGGAATCTGTAACAAAGGGTTAAAACTTATATAATATCTGTCAAATGAATGTGGAATAATTTAGTGCACCATATTAGACAAATTTGAAAGATAATAAGAGGTTATTTTGTATGTACTACAATAGATTTTTCTCTGAGACCCCAAACATAAAACTGATAAAGTCAGTCTGCTCTCTCTCATAATCTGAGGGTGTATGTTCACTGTTATTATGTTCACATTATTAATGGCAATATTATGTAATTATGATCATGTTGTAATACGATATGAACACATTTTCTCTCACACACACACACACACACACACACACACACACACACACACACACACACACACACACACACACACACACACACACACACA
>CM070835.1:38611116-38713616 GCA_036326025.1 Chrosomus eos | reverse complement strand
CCAGGTAGAGGAAGAAGAAGAGGAGATAGAGGAAGAGGAGGATGCCCAGGTAGAGGAAGAGGAGAAGGAGATAGAGGAGGCCCAGGTAGAGGAAGAGAAGGAGATAGAGGAAGAGGAGGAGGCCCAGGTAGAAGAAGAGGAGAAGGAGGTAGAGGAGGCCCAGGTAGAGGAAGAGGAAAAGGAGGAAGAGGCCCAGGTAGAGGAAGACGAGAAGGAGGTAGAGGAGGAGGCCCAGGTAGAGGAAGAGGAGAAGGAGGTAGAGGAGGAGGCCCAGGTAGAGGAAGAGAAGAAGGAGATAGAGGAAGAGGGGGAGGATGAGGCCCAGGTAGAGGAAGAGGAGAAGGATGTAGAGGTAGAGGAGAAGAAGATAGAGGAAGAGGCCCAGGTAGAGGAAGAGGAGGAAGAGGCCCAGGTAGAGGAAGAGGAGAAGGAGATAGAGGAAGAGGCACAGGTAGAGGAAGAGGAGAAGCAGATAGAGGAGGAGGAAGAGGGGAAGGAGATAGAGGAAGAGGCCCAGGTAAAGGAAGAGGAGAAGGAGATAGAGGAAGAGGCACAGGTAGAGGAAGAGGAGAAGCAGATAGAGGAGGAGGAAGAGGGGAAGGAGATAGAGGAAGAGGCCCAGGTAAAGGAAGAGGAGAAGGAGATAGAGGAAGAGGCACAGGTAGAGGAAGAGGAGAAGCAGATAGAGGAGGAGGAAGAGGGGAAGGAGATAGAGGAAGAGGCCCAGGTAGAGGAAGAGGAGAAGGAGATAGAGGAAGAGGCACAGGTAGAGGAAGAGGAGAAGCAGATAGAGGAGGAGGAAGAGGGGAAGGAGATAGAGGAAGAGGCCCAGGTAGAGGAAGAGGAGAAGAAGGAGATAGAGGAAGAGGCCCAGGTAAAGGAAGAGGGGAAGGAGATAGAGGAAGAGGCCCAGGTAGAGGAAGAGGGGAAGGAGATAGAGGAAGAGGCCCAGGTAGAGGAAGAGGGCAAGGAGATAGAGGAGGAGGAAGAGGGGAAGGAGATAGAGGAAGAGGCACAGGTAGAGGAAGAGGAGAAGGAGATAGAGGAGGAGATAGAGGGGGAGGAGGAGGATGAGGCCCAGGTAGAGGAAGAGGGGAAGGAGATAGAGGAAGAGGCCCAGGTAGAGGAAGAGGGCAAGGAGATAGAGGAGGAGGAAGGGGGGAAGGAGATAGAGGAAGAGGCACAGGTAGAGGAAGGGAGAAGGATGCAGAGGGGGAGGAGGAGGAGGCCCAGGTAGAGGAAGAGGAGAAGGAGGTAGAGGAAGAGGAGAAAAAGATAGAGGAAGAGGCCCAGGTAGAGGAAGAGGAGAAGGATGTAGAGGAGGAGGAGGCCCAGGTAGAGGAAGAGGAGAAGGAGGTAGAGGAAGAGGAGAAGAAGATAGAGGAAGAGGCCCAGGTAGAGGAAGAGGAGAAGGAGGTAGAGGAGGAGGAGGAGGAGGCCCAGGTAGAGGAAGAGGAGAAGAAGAAAGAGGAAGAGGCCCAGGTAGAGGAAGAGGAGAAGGATGTAGAGGGGGAGGAGGAGGAGGCCAAGGTAGAGGAAGAGGAGAAGGAGGTAGAGGAAGAGGAGAAGAAGATAGTGGAAGAGGCCCAGTTGGAGGAAGAGGTAGAGAAGGACTTGAAAAGTTGATAGAACCTGATCAAAGAAGATGAGGACCAAATTTGAGTCAAGAAATTCGTGCAACACTTATTGACCATGTTATCCACCATGGACTGACACTGATGGAAGCTGGACAAAGAGATCAACCAAATCTCTGGTTGATACTGTAACTGATTAGTTACAGTGTTCTTGTTGCTTTTACAGTAGCTTTTCTTCAGAGTCAAAGTATATGTACTTCATACAGTAATTTGTATTTGTCTACATATTTTATTTGTTTCATTGATTTCATTGTTGGTTGATTACTGTAACTGATTATGGTAAGAAATACTGTAAGTATTGAAATAAATACTTGAAATATTCAGTCTGCAGCATCAGTGTTGTGCAGTGCTTGGTAAATGAAAGCTTTAGCGTAAGTTCTGTCAGGAAGACTCAATCAGCGCGTCACGCATTACCTCTCTTCTAACCAATCAGGTGCTTACACTCACAGTATATAAAATCGGTACTTACATTTGTCTGAGTACGCAGATACTGTCGCTGCCAGCTACCTCCATCCTCCCCAACCACCACCAGGTTGGTCCCTTCCTTTACCTCCAGGGGGGTCGGCTGCGCCCCTGCCTTCATCTCCAGGCAGGACATGCAGATTCGGCTACCCTCGCTTTGCTTGCTAAGGACAGGGCTACGCCAAAGAACTTTATAAATTTACGCTTGCCGAGCTGTCAATAAATATACGCTTGTTGCTTGTTCTCCCGAGTCTTTCTGGTAGAAGTTTATAGTAGGCCTATTTGTGTACATTCTCCCTATATCTCAAACTAATCATGAAGAATGTTGTGGGTTTGTCACTATTTTTTTTTTCATCTAAATTATCCCTTACATAATGTCTGGCCAAAAATCTAGCACATGCTATTTCCTAAAAATAGTTTTTTTTACAAATGTATTTTTTATTTATCACAGCAGTGTGAAACTGGCTGCAATATTGTCTGATCATTGAGGACTGTGTTGGTCAAATGAAAACTAATAGCATGTTCACAAATATGTGTATCTGTTTTGACTGAAGTGTGTGTTTTGACAGAAGTGTGTAATTTTGCAAACAATCTAGGAATTATGCAAATTGATTGTGGTGTTTGGATAATTGTGATTATATTTTGAAAAAAAGAACCCGGTTTTCAAAATTGTGTGTAAACAATTGAAAAAAACTGTAAAATTTAGGTTTAGGTTAAGGTTACACAAATTCTTACATTCACCTTGATAAATGTTGCTTTACTTGTGTTTGGGGTATACAGATATAAAACATAAATGCAATAATTTTCACATGATAGAATTGGTTGGTGGACACACTGTAGAGATACACTGAGTGGTAATTTTGTGCTTTGGTGTCATTCAGTGTGTTGAAGCTGACTCAGAGCTAGGAGGCGGGGCTGAGACAACAGTGGGCGGAGCTAATGAGGACAACACAGAAAACCAGGAGAACACAGAAGATGGAGCCAATGAGAGTGAGGCATGTGAGCGCGAGGGCGGAGCCAATGAGAGTGAGCCTTGTGAGCGCGAGGGCGGAGCCAATGAGAGTGAGGCTTGTGAGCGCGAGGGCGGAGCCAATGAGAGTGAGGCATGTGAGCGCGAGGGCGGAGCCAATGAGAGTGAGGCTTGTGAGCGCGAGGGCGGAGCCAATGAGAGTGAGGCATGTGAGCGCGAGGGTGGAGCCAATGAGAGTGAGGCATGTGAGTGCGAGGGCGGAGCCACAGAGCATGTCAACACAGTGGAGGAGAAAGAGAATAATGAGAGAGACATCACACAACATAAAGCTGGAGAACAAGAAAAGGAGACAGAGGTAAATAAAAATAAAGAAAGTGAGGTAGAAGAAGAAGGAAAGGAGAGAAATAATGTCCCTCATGCAGAAGATAATGATTCCTGCGAAAAAGAAGGTCAACTTGAGGAAAAGCACAAAAAAGAGGAGAGGACAAAACAAACCGAAGGCAAAACTAAAACGAAGGAAGATGAACGAGATACAAAAGAGAAAAAAGAGACTAAAGATGATGTCAAAATCAAACCAGAAAATCTAGGAAGAAAAAGCACAAAATCCTCCGTCAGTTCCCGATCGGCCCGACCCTCGACCAGAAGAGACGCCATGGCCAAGTTTCAGAAGGAGCAGTGAGTCATCTAATTATCATCCTCCTTATGATCATATCTTTCTTCTTCATTCTGATAAACCTCATTACCCAGTCACAAATACCATGTGCCTAAAAGTTTTGATCACCCACACAATAGTTATATTTAGTGTATGTAAACGTCTCAGGGTTATGTTTATAACCCGGTTCCATGAGAATGTAAATGAGACGCCTCATCATGCTGTTGACCCAATGGGGACGCCTTCAGCGTGAGCCAGAGTCTGAGTCATGTGTAGTACATGCTAAGCTATTGGCTTGTGACAAAGTCAGGTGACACAATGACGAGTGCTATCACATCTATATATAATATCTGTGAGAGATCGGCAATGGTAAATTGTCTTAAAGCTACACTGTGTGATTTCTACCCCCATCTAGCGGTGAAAAGGTATATGACCATCCAGTGAATATTAGTTTCTGTTCCTCTCAATTTCGATTTCGTTTTAACTCCTACGGTGGCCAATGTAGTCCAAGATTAACATGGCTCGGTGCCATCGAGTGTTAAAACGCGAAAGGCGAAGCTTGATGTCCCTCTTTGGCTAATGTACTTTCAAGATGGAGGGGCAACGTGGCGACCGACATTATAACCCCTTACCCGTATGCATTTTCAATGGCATATTATACACTCACGAGAATACTTTATTACTTGAACGAAGTACATATACATTAATGAGCACATATATTTTTGAAAGAACTAAGTGTTTTTAGCTAAGAATAAACTAAAAAAGTTACACAGTGTAACTCAGTGCCTCGTTCCCATTCTCAGGGAACCAGGTTATTTACACACCCCTGAGACGTTCCTGTACGAGGGAACATCACACCGCTTCATGGTGTGGAGGCACATGGGCATGACAATACCTGCGTTCCCATACTGAGAGGAATAAGTGGCTTTTCATGACTTCAAGGTCTCACTGAGGAGATCGGGAAAGAAGGGGAGGTTATGTTTGCGTGGCTGGGCCAATTTACTATGTATAAGTCGATGCCTCGGGTGGAAGAGGCGCCTGTTAGAGTTAGGGAAAGGGCGGCACCCGTCTCTGTCAGCTCCATCTACGAGCCCCCACGAGGTGGATATAAAATCCCCCTCATCGTCAAATCTTCCTCACTGTAAAATGCTCACATTGCAGGTAATCAGCTCCCTCGAGTCCTGATCGAGTGTGTTCTGCTCCAAGACAGAGAACACACACCTCGTGTCATTGGTCCCCAGTAAAAAACACATCTCCTAAACTTTCTTTCCCACTCCTGTTCTAAAACAGACAGCAAATGTACACACAGTGACAAACAAACCGCTTCTGAAGACAAGCTTGCATGTGATTCTCTTGCGCAGGTGTTATTTACAGATGTGATTTTGTTGCGTCACCTGACTTCTTCATAAGCCAATAGCTTGGTGTGTACTACACATGACTCAGACACCGGCTCACGCTGAAGCCATTACCATTTGCATCAACAGCATGTCGTGTCGTCGATGTTCCCTCAAATCGATCTTAGCAATGAATTGGGTTTGTTGAACAGGTGCATTTGTTCAGTCAGTCACTTTTTTACAATTCAGATTGTTTGCAAAGCAGTTTTACAGGGATTAAGAGTAAAATAACCGAATCAATGATGCAGAGTTCAGTTCGGCTGTAAAGCAGCTCTAAGAAGAAGTGTTGTTGCTCAGCTGAAGTCATCTCAGTGTTGTTCATCTCTCTGTCTTTAATCTGAATAGTATATGTTGGCTTGTTGTAGGACTCCAGGTGTCCGAAACTTTAAAGTTCAACGGACATCTATCGGCATGGCAGGTGGAGCATCGATCAAACAGAAAATTCTCAATTGGTGCAGGAACAAAACACAGAAATATGAGGTAAGCTAAAGCTCAAACGTCCTCAGAAACTTTGTAAACATTCACTCTTAAAAACAGCCAATCAGGACCAGCACAGCTTTTACAGCCTGTCATATAGAAACCAAAGAACAATAACTGTTTCCATCCAAAATTGTGAAGTTAACTTATGCGCAAAATGTATTAAATGACAATGGAACAAGACATAAAACGTGTGAATTAACCAGCGTTTCTATCCCACGTGTTCAAGAGAACAACATCATCCCTTCCTTGTGCATTATATCAGTAATAAACTGTAAGTTTATGCAATCGGCTGTTTTTTCCCTCCATCATAAACATGACAGTCAGACGACTGTCATGTTCTCTAGCGTTCGGATGCTGGTGTTCGGGAACACACTCGTGTGTGTGAGACGCTTCTGGAGGGAATTAAACACAATCATTCTGATCACACACTTCCACTCCGGCGTTTCAGAAACACCAAACCAACATTAGAGACACTGCGATGCCATTGGCCCACTGGCTACTCCAGTTGTCCAATCACAGCTGACTCTGAGTCAAAGTCACCTGATGGTTTTGAGGGATTTATTCAGTAAATGTGTTTCCATCATAGTTTATGTGCATGACCTTTTTTCGGATAAAAAAAAAAAATATCCACCTCAATTGATAGTTTTTACATTTTTAGAATTGGTGCGCATCTTGACGTTTCCATCCATCTTTTTTTATGCGATATGCCAAAATGCGAATAAAAATAGGTTGATGGGAACATAGCTAACATATCAACGCCAGGACACTATAGACCTTATCGTCAGGGTAGACGTTATATTGATTTTACATGGATGAAAATGAGACTTACAGTCTATTTAATGGCACAAACTGTAATTTTCACATTTCACAACTTTCAGTTTCTGGAAAGATGTTTCATCAGCTGAACAATTGCTATGTTGTTAAACAACAGTACAATCCAACACTGTACTTCTGTCCCGCACAGCCTCGTTTTCATTCCTGTCAGAAGTTTAATATGGCGCTAACCTGTCGAAGGGATAAAGTTCTTGACAAGATGATGGTTCTTCATTGATTCTAAAGTGCTCGAATGAACCTTTATTTTTGATTTCGCTACAAACATTAGGCTATATGACCTTAGTCGTCATAACTCGCTCAAATTACTTTATATGTTCAGACAGTTGTTTGGGAACCACCATCATTTCAACACGATCTAATGGAAATTCCTAACTATTTTACATTTACAACTATTAGTCGTCTGCTTAGTCCCCAGTGATGGTTATTTTTAGAGATGGACCTTCATGCTTATTTTCTTTCTAAAAAAAATCTCATGTTTTTGTATGATTCACATCGTACAATTTCATATGAAAACAATAGAATAGCTAAATTATCTGGTAAGATCGGGTTATTTTCATAATCTTGAAAACAATATGACAGTGTCCTTTGTGCTGTTCAATTTCAGTTCATGTTTATTTGTACAGCGCTTTTCACCATACAGATCATTTCAAAGCAGCTTTCCTGAAAATGCACGTTTCAATAATACAATTTCTCCTATTTCATATCTCAAAGGGTGTCTGCATAGAAAACTTCTCTTCCTCTTGGAGTGACGGCCTGGCTTTCTGTGCACTCGTTCATCGCTTTTTTCCCTCTGCTTTCGACTTCTCCTCCCTCAAAGCCAGTGAACGAGAGAAGAACTTCAGTCTGGCCTTCAGTACAGCAGAGTAAGCAGACTGTGTTCACTGTGTGGGACAGACAAATGCGAGCGGCATTAAACAAAGATGCATGGGTGTGTGAGGAAGAAAGAGTGTATTTTTCATATGTGGAAGTCAAACATCTGGCAGTGTGTAAATGCAAAACTCTGTCTCTCTCTCATATCTGCAGATCTCTTGCTGACTGCTGCCCCCTTCTGGAAGTGTCTGATATGTTACTGATGGGCAACAAGCCAGACCCGCTGTGTGTCTTCACCTATGTGCAGGCTCTCTGCCATCACCTCTCAAAGATAGAGAAGGAGAGGAGGGAGAAAGAGGGCACGGAGAAGGACACAAACACAGAAGAAGATCGAGGGGTTTCTGAAGCCAATGAAAAAGGAGACGGAGAGAGGGATGAGAGTCGACAGAACGAGGAAAACACATCAGATTCTGGCATGAAGACAGAACAACAGACAGATCCTAATGCAAATGTTATAAATGTTGAGGATGAGAAACTCAATGAATTAATGAATGAATGAAAAAAGAAAGGAGAGCATAATAATAATATATTGTTGTCATAATCTTTTGTGAATGAATAGTGTCTAATGCGGATGATCAGTGTGTTATTCTGTGTTTAGATGTTTTGGGTTTGTATGGGTTTCATTTTAAACCTTTGACTTTTACATTTTTGGGCTGTTTTAAAAATGTGCATTTTGTTTGGTTTGACTTCCGTCTTTAAATTCTAACTCATTATGTCTGTAATTCTGTATTCAGAAATATGATATGCTGTATGTTTTTTATGGCAAACACTGTAAATTCTAACAAGTTCAGTTTACTTAAAATTGCCTGATTTTTAAAGCATACTTAAAGGGAAAATTGAAGTCAAATAAGCAATCAGCTAAGAGTAAAGTAAGCTAACTCCTCCTGAGTAAATTAACTTAGTAAGTTTAAAACTTCAATTTCACTTAATATACTTTCTAAATACTTTTATTCTCAACATGGATTGAATCTTTCATTTTAAGCTATGGAGGCTTAAAAACTACATGCAATCGGTTTACAACATTTCTTCAAGTGAAGTAAACTAGTTTTAAGAGTGTAGACAACTCAAGTTTGAAGTTATCCACACTTGATTTTTGTAATAAACTATTTCACAATAATAAAACTATGCTTCTAAAGCATCTTTTCATGTTATTGTATAAGACACTTGTACATTTATAGACCTGGCTAAACAGCATTCAGCTGCAATTACAGCATCAATAACTGGACCTGCTGGAACTGGACATCAGCCACGATAATTCTCCTTAAAATAATAACACTGCTTTGTTCATTCACTGTTGTTATTAACAAAATAAATTTTAATCAAATTTTGTGTGATTTTTATAGGCAAACTTTTAAGTGAAATGTTAAAGATTTCATGCTAGTTTTAAAGGGCGGATCTTCATTTATTTGATGTTTAATTGTTTGAGTGCATTAATGCTAAATTTGCAAGGATTTGTCTATAGGCTTGTCCCTCAGTCAGATTTTTTCCTTCCTCTCTGTTCAAATGAACAAAAATATAAATAATATTAGATTTACATGTAATCATTTTGCAGACGCTTTTATCTAAAGCGACTTACAAATGAGGAGAACCATTGAAGCAATCAGACCAGCAAGAGGGCAACTGTATACAAGTGCTGAAACAAGTCTCAGTTAGTCTAGCACAGTACACAACGCCAGTTAGAATGGTAAAACAAATAGAATAGAAAAGGTACTTGCTAGTATTAATAGGTCAGGTGCTGACGAAAAAGATGTCTTTAGATTTTTTTTGGAAAATGGCTAAAACCTGAGCTGCTGGAAGTGAGATAGGCATTCCCCCAGCTGGGAACAGTCCAGGAGAAGGTCCGTGAGAGTCATTTTGTGCCTCTTTGGGATGATGGCAACACGAGGCATTGTTCACTTGCACAACGCAAGCTTCTGGAGGGCGCATAAGTCTGAACTAGCGAGTTGAATTTGATGCGAGCAGCTATTTGGCAGCCAGTGCAAACAGATGAAGAGAGGTGTGGCGTGGGCTTTTGTTGAAGACCAGCCTCGCTGCTGCATTCTGGTCAGTTGCAAAGGCCTGATAGTACTGTACATGCCGGAAGGCCCTCTAGGAGTGCAATACAAGTAAAATATGTATATTTATACAATATTAAAATATTGTATAAAGCAAAGCTGTATAGCAATATGGTCTGTGAAGCTTAATTGATCATCAATCACAACTCCAAGATTCCTGGCTGACCTTGATGGAGTTATGGATGACATAAAGCGGTCCCAGCACTGAGCCCTGAGGCACTCCAGTAGCTAGATGATAACAGTGATGGGATAAACCATGTTTCTGAATGACAGATGCTAGTGATGTCATGTAGATGGAGAAGAGAAGCGGTCCCAGCACTGAGCCCTGAGGCACTCCAGTAGCTAGATGATAACAGTGATGGGATAAACCATGTTTCGGAATGACAGATGCTAGTGATGTCATGTAGATGAAGAGAAGCGGTCCCAGCACTGAGCCCTGAGGCACTCCAGTAGCTAGATGATAACAGTGATGGGATAAACCTTGTTTCGAATGACAGCACTAGTGATGATGTAATGAGAAGAAAGTGGTCCCACACTGAGCCCTGAGGCACTCCAGTAGCTAGATGATAACAGTGATGGGATAAACCATGTTTTGAATAACAGACACTAGTGATGCATGTAGATGGAGAAAGAAGTGGTCCAGCACTGAGCCTGAGGCACTCAGTAGCTAGATGATAACAGTGATGGGATAAACCTGTTTCTGAATGACAGATCCTAGTGATGTCATGTAGATGGAGAGAGAAGCGGTCCCAGCATGGCCCTGAGGCACTCCAGTAGCTAGATGATAACAGTGATGGATAAACCAGTTTCTGAATGACAGACCTAGTGATGACATGTAGATGAGAAGAGAAGCGGTCCAGCACTGAGCCCTGAGGCACTCCAGTAGCTAGATGATAACAGTGATGGATAAACCTGTTTCTGAATGACAGATCTAGTGATGACATGTAATGGAGAAGAGAAGGGTCCCAGCACTGAGCCCTGAGGCACTCCAGTAGCTAGATGATAACAGGATGGGATAAACCATGTTTCTGAATGACAGACCTAGTGATGACATGTAGATGGAAGAGAAGCGTCCCAGCACTGAGCCCTGAGGCACTCCAGTAGCTAGATGATAACAGTGATGGGATAAACCTGTTTCTGAATGACAGACACTAGTGATGCATGTAGATGGAGAAGAAAGGTCCCAGCACTGAGCCCTGAGGCACTCCAGTAGCTAGATGATAACAGTGATGGGATAACCATGTTTCTGAATAACAGACCTAGTGATGCATGTAGATGGAGAAGAGAAGTGGTCCAGCATGACCCTGAGGCACTCAGTAGTAGATGTAACAGTGATGGGATAAACATGTTTCTGAATGACAGACTAGTGATGCATGTAGATGGAGAAGAGAGCGGTCCCAGCACTGAGCCCTGAGCACTCCAGTAGCTAGATGATAACAGTGATGGATAAACTGTTTTGAATGACAGACTAGTGATGTCATGTAGATGAAGAGAAGCGGTCCAGCACTGAGCCCTGAGGCACTCCAGTAGCTAGATGATAACAGTGATGGATAAACCATGTTTCTGAATAAAGACTAGTGATGACATGTAGATGGAGAAGAGAAGGTCCCAGCACTGAGCCTGAGGCACTCCAGTAGCTAGATGATAACAGTGATGGGATAAACCATGTTTCTGAATAACAGACCTAGTGATGACATGTAGATGGAGAAGAGAAGTGGTCCCAGCACTGAGCCCTGAGGCACTCCAGTAGCTAGATGATAACAGTGATGGGATAAACCATGTTTCTGAATGACAGATGCTAGTAATGTCATGTAGATGGAGAAGAGAAGCGGTCCCAGCACTGAGCCCTGAGGCACTCCAGTAGCTAGATGATAACATGATGGGATAAACCATGTTTCTGAATGACAGATGCTAGTGATGTCATGTAGATGAAGAGAAGCGGTCCCAGCACTGAGCCCTGAGGCACTCCAGTAGCTAGATGATAACAGTGATGGGATAAACCATGTTTCTGAATGAAAGATGCTAGTGATGACATGTAGATGGAGAAGAGAAGAGGTCCCAGCACTGAGCCCTGAGGCACTCCAGTAGCTAGATGATAACAGTGATGGGATAAACCATGTTTCTGAATGACAGATCCTAGTGATGTCATGTAGATGGAGAAGAGAAGTGGTCCCAGCACTGAGCCCTGAGGCACTCCAGTAGCTAGATGATAACAGTGATGAGATAAACCATGTTTCTGAATGACAGACACTATGATGACATGTAGATGGAGAGAAGCGTTCCAGCACTGAGCCCTGAGGAACTCCAGTAGCTAGATGATAACAGTGATGGGATAAACCTTGTTTCTGAATGACAGATCCTAGTGATGTCATGTAGATGGAGAAGAGAAGCGGTCCAGCACTGAGCCCTGAGGCACTCCAGTAGCTAGATGATAACAGTGATGGGGATAAACCATGTTTCTGAATGACAGACACTAGTGATGACATGTAGATGGAGAAGAGAAGCGGTCCCAGCACTGAGCCCTGAGGCACTCCAGTAGCTAGATGATAACAGTGATGGGATAAACCTTGTTTCTGAATGACAGACCTAGTGATGTCATGTAGATGGAGAAGAGAAGCGGTCCCAGCACTGAGCCCTGAGGCACTCCAGTAGCTAGATGATAACAGTGATGGGATAAACATTTTCTGAATAACAGACACTAGTGATGACATGTAGATGGAGAAGAGAAGCGGTCCCAGCACTGAGCCCTGAGGCACTCCAGTAGCTAGATGATAACAGTGATGGATAAACCATGTTTCTGAATGACAGACCTAGTGATGCATGTAGATGGAGAAGAGAAGGTCCAGCACTGAGCCTGAGCACTCAGTAGCTAGATGATAACAGTGATGGATAAACCATGTTCTGAAAACAGACCTAGTGATGACATGTAGATGGAGAAGAGAAGGGTCCCAACTGGCCCTGAGGCACTCCAGTAGCTAGATGATTACAGTGATGGGATAAACCAAGTTTCTGAATACAGACACTAGTGATGACATGTAGATGTAGAAGAGAAGCGGTCCTCAGCACTGAGCCCTGAGGCACTCCAGTAGCTAGATGATAACAGTGATGGGATAAACCTTGTTTCTGAATGACAGATCCTAGTGATGACATGTAGATGGAGAAGAGAAGCGGTCTCAGCACTGAGCCCTGAGGCACTCCAGTAGCTAGATGATAACAGCTGATGGGATAAACCTTGTTTCTGAATGACAGACCCAGTGATGACATGTAGATGGAGAAGAGAAGCGGTCTCAGCACTGACCCTGAGGCACTCCAGTAGCTAGATGATAACAGCGATGGGATAAACCATGTTTCTGAATGACAGACACTAGTGATGACATGTAGATGGAGAAGAGAAGCGGTCCAGCACTGAGCCCTGAGGCACTCCAGTAGCTAGGTGATAACAGTGATGGGATAAACCTGTTTCTGAATGACAGACACTAGTGATGTCATGTAGATGGAGAAGAGAAGTGGTCCCAGCACTGAGCCCTGAGGCACTCCAGTAGCTAGATGATAACAGTGATGGGATAAACCATGTTTCTGAATGACGACACTAGTGATGTCATGTAGATGGAGAAGAGAAGCGCTCCCAGCACTGAGCCTGAGGCACTCCAGTAGCTAGATGATAACAGTGATGGGATAAACCATGTTTCTGAATGACAGACCTAGTGATGTCATGTAGATGGAGAAGAGAAGCGGTCCCAGCACTGAGCCTGAGGCACTCCAGTAGCTAGATGATAACAGTGATGGGATAAACCATGTTTCTGAATGACGACCTAGTGATGTCATGTAGATGGAGAAGAGAAGCGGTCCCAGCACTGAGCCTGAGGCACTCCAGTAGCTAGATGATAACAGTGATGGGATAAACCATGTTTCTGAATGACAGATCCTAGTGATGTCATGTAGATGGAGAAGAGAAGTGGTCCCAGCACTGAGCCTGAGGCACTCCCGTAGCTAGATGATAACAGTGATGGGATAAACCATGTTTCTGAATGACCGACACTAGTGATGTCATGTAGATGGAGAAGAGAACGGTCCCAGCACTGAGCCCTGAGGCACTCCAGTAGCTAGATGATAACAGTGATGGGATAAACCATGTTCTGAATAACGACACTAGTGATGTCATGTAGATGGAGAAGAGAAGCGGTCCCAGCACTGAGCCCTGAGGCACTCCAGTAGCTAGATGATAACAGTGATGGGATAAACATGTATCTGAATGACAGACACTAGTGATGACATGTAGATGAGAAGAGAAGCGGTCCCAGCCTGAGCCCTGAGGCACTCCAGTAGCTAGATGATAACAGTGATGGGATAAACATGTTCTGAATGACAGATCCAGTGATGACATGTAGATGGAGAAGAGAAGCTGGTCTCCAGCACTGAGCCCTGAGGCACTCCAGTAGCTAGATGATAACAGTGATGGGATAACCCATGTTTCTGAATGACAGATCCCAGTGATGACATGTAGATGGAGAAGAGAAGCGGTCTCAGCACTGAGCCCTGAGGCACTCCAGTAGCTAGATGATAACAGTGATGGGATAAACCATGTTTCTGAATGACAGATCCCAGTGATGACATGTAGATGGAGAAGAGAAGCGGTCTCAGCACTGAGCCCTGAGGCACTCCAGTAGCTAGATTGATAACAGTGAGATGGGATAACACCCATGTATCTGAATGACAGATCCCAGTGAATGACATCGGATAGTAGATGGAGAAGAGAAGCGGTCTCAGCACTGAGCCCTGAGGCACTCCAGTAGCTAGATGATAACAGTGATGGGATAAACAATGCTTCTGAATAACAGACACTAGTGATGTCATGTAGATGGAGAAGAGAAGCGGTCCCAGCACTGAGCCCTGAGGCACTCCAGTAGCTAGATGTTGGTTCTTAGACACCACAGTCTCAGATGAGTAGCCGCTTTTGAAGCCAGATTGGTTTGTGTCATGGAGGTTGTTCTGTGCGAGAAACATTATAAATGTACAAATAGATTTTTTTGAAGAATGTTCATATTTTAATGAACAAGGAAAATTGTCATCATTTACTTTATCACTAAACCTTTATATGACTTTTCTAATCTTTAGCAGTTTAGAGCATTTCCAGCAGGGGCGGCGTTTGCGTATGGCAGAGAATAGCCATTGCCATAGCCTAGCAGTCAGAGTTCAGATAAAACATCAGCTGATGATGATGATGCTAAAATTAAAAATTTTAGAAGGGCTTTTTAAACCCCCTAAATTTTCACCCCAGCCCTCCCAAAAATGTGCATTTCGTGATCGCTCAGTCAGTCGTCACCTTTTAAAGTCATTAAAAAAAAACTCATCTCATCTTCTCCGCAGCGTCAGCGTCAGAACAAAAGCAGATGAAAACGTGCATGCATTTATTGATAGACCGTGTAGGCCTATAGTATATACATCTGTGTAGTTCTTTGTTTGTCATAAATGCAGTTTACATTAAATGATGCTGGAGTAATTAAACACGGTTTCCCACTGTAAAATCTGGGCTTATTTATTTATAAAATATTCATTTTATATAAACGAGTCTTAATTTCTTCACTTGCAAGAAATAAAGCTTTTATTTTGGAGAAAACACCAGATCACCATGCTGATTGCGTGAGCAAAGTGTGCACTTTTCTTTAAATCACGCAGCACAAACAGAATGGCTATATAGGCTACTTAATTACAGTCTTGTGCTGTTTTATAAAGGCACAAAGCCATATCACGGTTTCGGTGTTGGGAAAAGGGAGAAGAGAGAGTTCGGCAAAAGGCGGATTCGAACTCGGGTCAAACGCGTCAAAAGCTGCTTTAAAGCACCTCACGCCCTCGCCCTACGCCACTGTAGATATTCAGTGTAAGGTATCTTTTTGCTAAAAAGACAGGCACGTAGTGCAAATGTACGCTCTCAACTCACATTCATTTTACTGTATCTGGTTTTGTTTGTTTGATAACGATGTGGACGGAGCGTGGTACAGATAGTTGCCCCGAATTTGATTGGTGAATAAAACTCAAGTTGTGATGCCAATCGCCTCCGCGATTCTGTCTGGCCTTATAAGCTGTGAGCGATCCCTATTTTCTTTCCCTCCTGACACATCGCGCTTTGTGCATTTTGTTAATGTGAGGTATATCGTTCGGTAATGTCGTTGTTCTATGTAATTTAACGTTATGCCAGAGGGAATGCCATACTCTAGGTTTTTGTGAAACGCCACCACTGATTTCCAGGCTGCTCTTTTTCATAATTAAACATGAGTTGATGAGTCATTGAAATTAATTAATTAATTAATTCAGATGAGGTTATGTTTGATCATTATAGCAGTAGAGAACATGTCTGTTTACAAAAACAGTAGACTGAAAGTATACTTTCTCATTTTTAGTTTAAAAGAAGTATAGCAATAACACACTTTAATAAACGTATTATGGTAAGTGTTGTATACCGAGCATTTCACAATCCACATACTGCATACTTCAGAAATAGTTTGAGCAGTATCATTCTGAACACAGTTGTTTACGCTTTTTACAGCAGTCTTTCATAACTCAACTTATGACAAGTTATAAGATAGCCTTAACACTTTACAAGTCCATTTACAAACAGGCTGCACTATTATTTAGTAATAAAGACAAAGTTGGAATGAAAACAGTAAATAATATGTGGCATGTGTGAACTGATTCAGAAAGGTTGAAAGAGTCTAATTGATCCAATCGTCCACAATAACTCTAAAGAACAGACAGACTGTCTAATCTCTCAGGTCACAAAGTGACTTCTCTGTCTCAGCAGTTTCTGTTTTGATGGCTTTAGATCATGAAACCCATCCGGGCGTTTGCTCCATGCCGGAGCAGTAAAGCCAGTCGATTAGGCTGGAGTGAGCGAGAGGAAGGTAATGAATGAAGAGAGGATAATGATTACACATGGTGCACGTGCTGCTCAACCCTGATGAATTTAAGGTTGTTGAAAAAGTAAATGACTCAGTGTCTCTTTCGTCCACATGTTCCAGTCATTTGGTGCTATATATATCATTTGCACTCTGAGTATCTCTCTCAGAGTATCGTATTTCTCTGACATGAAAGTGCTGGTGATCTGATGAGGTCCCAGCAGACGCCGGCTCTATCGGAGCACACAAACAGAGAGTCACCAGCACATGAGGAAGTTTTGAGGTAAAAGTTCTGGAGTTTTCTGTGTTCATCTGGCAAATTCGATTGATCACCTCAAGACTCAAAGGATCATGAAATCAGGATATGCTGGCAAGCCGAAAATCTGCCTTTGTTGGATGCTTTAATCATTAATCATTTGGATTTCCTTGGAGGATTGTGAACACTCAGCCATCAATATAATTTTGCCATGGATTCCATCGATCCAGAATCCTCCAATTACATGGATTCAGACAACTACGCTTCGTCCATGCCAGCATCATCGTCGTCCCGTAAGACTACGCACTACCGGGACCACGGAGGGCTGAGTTACGGAGTGGGAGTTGTGTGGACGCATCTCCGTCCCTTCATCCCCTTCTTCCTGATCTCCGGCCTGGTGGTGGTGCTGGTGTACCTGCTGCAGAGTATCGTGTACGGAGGGCCCTTCACCGACCCGCTGTTCTTCAGCAAGTTTGAGAAGCGCTGGCCCCGCCCGACCAGGAGCCAGAACTCGGATCATCCGGAATCCTTTAAACCGGCTACGGCCTACCAGTGAAACACTGAGAATTACAGCGATGAGACTGAGGATATAGACAAAGTCATGAGATTGACCTCAATGAGTAAATTAGGGTTTTGCGGTCCTTTATTTTGGAATGAAGGGAGAACATTTATTTAAAGGATTTCTCCTTTGAAATAAATAGCTGAGAACTGCTGATGTAATTTGGCTAAGACTGGATTCAGCTTTACTGTATACCGCTGGTTAAAGTCTCTCTAGTCGATCTAAATAACCACCTGTGTTACTGTTATACTCACAGACGCTTCTTCTATACGGCTGGTCTGACTTACTATTTAAAAACTAATAGTGTTAAAACTGTTAAAAAGCACTGGTATTATTTAATATATGGCTATGTGTGCATATTAATAATGGGTTTTATTATATATTGCATAGTTTGGCAGGTTTGTTTTTTGTTCTAGTCAAGTTTTGAGTTTGATGTATAGTTATTTATGCAGTTAATCAGAAACTCTAACATGAGATGATGTGTTGATATGTTCACATTTATCCTACACTGACAGATAAGCTAAGGTCAATTCGGTGCACATATAGTACATTTTATGTCACAGTAAACGTATTTAAATTCAAAGTTAATAAAAAATATATATTTGTGTACCACTGGTAACTAGTATAATTTGTAAGTCAATACCTGTGCTTAGTTCTACTTGAATGTTGTTCCTATCTGTGATTTTAAGAGCGGCTGCTCACTGCAGAACAAATGAGTAGAGCTCACGTCCAACAAGGAGGAGCTAGACTATCCAGCCACACCCACGAGCCTATCCCTGCACCACATTAGACATCCAGAGAGGCGGAGCTGGACACCACAAGCTTGTTGACGTCATGCAGCTGCGCAGATCGATCGCTGTCTGACTCGAGACAGTAGGCTTGTTTGAGATGCCTTGCCTCGCCTGAATTGTAGGCGAGAGTAGGCGGCTGCAGTGAGGGGAGGAGTGAAAAGAGTGCAGGCAAGACGGACAGATCTCTCTTCTCGCAGTGGATCAGACACCTGTGAGATCAAAGGCGGATATCGCGGGATTCACGGGATTCACGCTCGTGCACAGTGTTGCTAATAAACTGGATGTAATTTAAGTTCTGTTGCTTTTATATGAAAATAAATATAATGAACAAGACACCCGACGTACTTGTTATTTAATTCAATTCCAAATAGCCTACATGTTTATCAATATTTTTTCTTTAATGCAGTGTTTTTATATATAGGCTATTTTTTTTTTTTTAAATAAAAATGACATCACATAACCCATATCACACTGTCAGAGAGTTTATTCACACATAACGTGCGTATACACATAAAACATGATACCAGAATTTTAACATTCAAACATTTTAAAAGAGAACAATACATCCCGGTTGTTTAAACCAATGAGCATTAAGCTGTGTCGTCAGCAAGTCGTTTCCCATCATGCTTTTGATCAGCGCAGTCGGTGGAGAGCAATTGCGTGCGACTGCAGAATCCGACACGTGCGGCTTGCGCTCGCGAGAGCTTTTTGACATACGTCTGCATGACATCAGAGCAAGGCGGACCGCTCTCGGACACATTTCTAACCCGCATGCATCTCGCGGTGATCACCGGTGATCGGTTCTGGCAGATTTTGCTCATCTCAAACAAGCCTAGTGTGACACCACGTGACTGTGGCGAATACATCACGAGAGCGATTCGAGAGACGAGACTGATTCATGATTCATTCTGCGCTGCTTCTCTCTCTCTGTTTTTAATAACCAGAGACATTTAGTAGTATACAGTAGGCTATAGTATACAGAAATTTACAAAGGAATACAAAAAAACTAAAACATGCCAGAATGTACAAACAATTGATTCATTAATCAAAAAAACTGTATATGACAAGTCTTCCTTGCTTTTTTATTGGCAGTGTTCTCCAAACTGGTGCATTAGTCCTTAGTCTCCTGAAGAAGATGATCATATTTAGCTTGCATCCTGGCCATTTCTTCTTGTGTATTTGACATTTTTCCAAAATAATAAAAAGTTGTACAATAAAAGTAAAAATTACATTCATTGAATTGAATCCAGAGTTAATCTGTTTATCTGAATATTTTGTTGATTACCATCATTGTTGAGTTTCATATGTTGATTGTTAACTTGTGTGTGTCTAAATGACAGTTTTTATTTATTTGTTTGTTTGGTGCAGAATGTGTTTAACAATCCTCCAGATTATCTGATGGCCACGACACTCCTGGATCTCATGACGTACGATCACACAGTTAGTAGTGGAAAATGTAAGGGTATAAACGACACAACACATTTTTATTCAGTGATTAAACTCTGTATGAGATCAGTGAATCGGGATGCTTTATGATGATGATGATGAGGATGATGATGATGATGATGTCCCCATCAATAAATAAGACACATCACCTGCTTTTGTCTTTCTTTTCAACAAATAACATGTTTTTTTACAGTTAAAAAGGTCAGGTAAAAACTTAAGTTGTGTCCCAAATGACGTATTACACAAAGTCCTTATGCACTATATTTACTCAGCCATGTCGTGTATGAATTTAATAAGGTTATTTTGTCCTTCCCCGCCGGATTCTGAACGCTGCGTAATTAAAGCGGTCAGGTTTCTTCAATCCTCCAGTTATTTAAACGGCACTGTCTCTGTTGGGAATGCTCCATGAGAACACACACTACTCACACACACTACACAACAGGGTAACACTTTACAATGAATGAATAATTATGTATCAATTTAACCTTACCCTTGAATGTGAACATTAAAGTTAAAGAAATTAATTATAAATTGAATGATACAAACTCTCCTATGTGTAGAAAATGTGGAACTGAATCAGGAACATGCATGCATTTATTTTGGTATTGTAAAGCTATTTTTTATTTTTGGGAGAAGATTCATAAAGTAATTCAAGATATGTGTAACTGTACTTTTGAGCTATGCCCTATGTTATATTTATTGAATTATGATATTGAAAATAAGTTTCCCTTTAAAAAAATGTGTGTTTACAATGTTTTCTTATTTTTCTAAAAAATGCTTACTTACTGCATGGATTTCCCAGTCAGGACCCACGCTGGGTCAATGGCTGGATCAGATAATAATAATAGATGTGTTGAAGAAATTACAAGTAAACAGCATTCAAGACTGCAACAGTTCCAAAACACATGGGCCTTAGTATTAAATTATATAGAGACTATACAATTATCAACTTAAATGGAATAATGGATAACCCACAGACTGTGTAGATTCTTCTTTCCTTTTTTTGTGTGTGTGTGTGTGTGTGTGTCTTGTCGATATACTTAGCGGTATTCTTCTTGGTGTTTTCTGTGATCGTTTTGTGTGTGTAATATGTGTTAAATTGCGAATAAAAAAAAAGAATGAATGAATAATTGACGAATGAATAATAAGAAAACTATGTAGAAACAAAGTTATTTCAACAAAAAATAATCAAATGTGAAGTTATTTTGAGAAATTATGTACAAAAGGCGGGCATAATAAGCATAGGCGTCAGCCTACACCTTTGTTTGGTTGTTATGCATGTATGTATATCTGTATAATGATTGAAAATAAATTGAATTAAATTAAAATTGTCAAAAGTGTCACGCAGGGAATTGTGGGAATGTCAATTTACTGTCATGATGCTGCCATCTAGTTTTTGTCTTTCTTTAAGTCTTGAGGCAGATCATGACAGACCCATGTTTTAAACACATGGTCTTGTTGGGCCATGTGCTTGTGTTGTCTCCTCATCTAGCCCCGCCCTCCTTGTTATCCTTGTTTAGTCATTATTGCTCCCCCATTATCACCTGTCTCCCTCATTAGTTTGTCTCTATTTAATCCCCTCGTGTTTGCTGTCCAGTGTCGGTTCATTGTCAATCTGTGTAAAGTTTGTGAGTAACCTGTCAAGAGTAATCGTCCTGTTGAGCTATTGCTTGTATCAGTTGTTTGTCTTCTAGTATTTTGTCAGTATCTTTGTGTAGTTAGTCACCATAGTCCTGTCTTGTTTTGCCCCCTCGTGGGCTTTGTTTTCCCTTTTTGTTCATAATAAACTGTGTGCTGCGACTACTGTCTGCGATTGGGTTCATTCCCTTCTTCACCCTTCCAACCTAATAACATTTACGGTTTTTCACTGTAAATTATACAATGAGTTGTTCTTTTTCACTTTCAAAAACGGTCAATTTAACGGTATTTTATAGTAATTACATTAAATGTACCATTAGATCTATCACAGTTATTTACCGTATATAGTAAGGAAACTTTCTTTTAACCAATTTACAGTTTTGCACTGTAGCATTTTTACCGTTAAAATCACGATTATTTTTTACAGGATCTAATGGGTAACATACTATTAACCTAACTGTCACGGATAAGGAGAGAGGACCCAAAGGCAAAAGCAGGTAACAGTCTTTTAATATAACTCCGGGATGCCGTGTGGGCAGTAACAAAACAATATATCTTCTTGGAAATAACAACCGAAAACTGCAGGCCCAGGGCTGTATATGGATGGTCACAGAGAGGGAAAAACAGAACCAGAAACACCTGGCCGTAGTCAGCTCACATCAGCAGGGCAAAGTACAAGTTAGCAACAAACAGCCAGTGTAGGACAGGACAGGAATCTGGAGCGTAGACAGAGGTCAAATACATACGTGACTTCAAACAATAATCTGGCAGAGGAGAAAGGGAAAAAGGTGTAGTAAAAGGTGAAGTAGAGAGAATAAAGGACAGGTGAGGAAGGTAGAGGACGATGTGATGGGGGAATGAGACACAGCTGAGACTGAATGAGCGTGTGTGTGTGTGTGTGTGTGTGTGTGTGTGTGTGTGTGTGTGTGTGTGGTGTGAGAGAGAAAGATGACCAGAGAGAGGAACAATGAGACAGAGGAAGATACCAGGCAGGTAACACACTATTGACCTTCTGGTAACTACTATTGACTAACAAGAAACTCTGGTGAATTAGTAAGGAATAGCGCTCAGTTGAATGTGTTAGTTCACTATTAGATAATCAATAACTACTATTTGTTTCATACCTCCCAGTAACTACTAACAACTACAGAGTAATGAAAATTGTATAATAAATTCTAAAGTGAAGGTCATGGTAACCCACTAGTAATGACCCAAGCGTTACTACACCCTTCTAAAGGAATCAGTTATTTGGATTCGTATTCTAACGTGAAAAACATGAAATCTCACTAGTCATTGTAAGTCACTTTAGAATGAATTATACATTATGCATTATTCACATTAATTATGAACCCTTATATAGTATATTAGTATGAAAAAAGTTTCTGATTAGCTAATAACGAACTCGTTCAGCTGAGCGCTAGTATTCACTCATTAGTTAACCAGGATCAATGATCAGTTATAGTATAGTTAATGTCAATATTGTGTTTCTGATTGTTCCTGTAGTTACGCATTAATGAAGGAACAGTATTATAAAGCGTTCCCTAAAACGACAGAATAATGCATTAGTACCAAACTGAGAATCTTGTAGTTGTGTTTCTGTTCGTCTTTTTCTTCTGTTCAGTGATTCTTCTTGTTAACTGGAGAGACTGTTAAATGATAGAGCGGTAAAACACGAGGCAAAACTCAACGAAGACATTTGAGAGATGTAAAAAAAAAAAGTTACATATGATTAATTTGTGTTACTTTGTGTTTACCAATAAACAATATTGCAAACACATTGTAAACATATTAAAAATGGTAGACCATGACAGGACAAATCATGACAAGTGTGTTGGACTCAACATGTCTAGAGAAATGTAAGGAGACAAGTTTCAGTCAATTAAAGAACAAATATTTGTATATATTTACATATTTCCCACTAGGTGGTGCCAGACACACACTTCTCAGACACTGTCCAGATGACACATACTAACCAAAGCTTTCAAATATAGCCTTTTACATAAAAAAAGCCCAATTCCCAAAATGACTGTGGTGAAATTTGGTATTACTCAATTCATTATGTCACACAGAATCTCAATAGTCAAATGTGTAATATTTGGTAGGACTGTTTATAGTATGTACACATTCTCTGCACGAGCTCTGGGATCTACTGTAAACATCAGAGCATTATTAACACATTGCTGGAGCGAGAGGCTTTAACATAGAGACAAATATGCTATTGTTCACACTCTCCTCTATCAATGTGCCAATTTACACAACTTTTGATCGAATGGTTCTATGGGCTGCCACATATTCAAGAAAAATAATAAGAATAAGAATAAGAATATATCTGCAAACAGCAATTTCGGGCCACATCATAGCAAACACAGCAACACAACACAAACACAGAGGACATTCATGAAATCTGACGTACATCATGAGAGAGAACATATTTACATCAAAAGTGATAATTAGCCAAACTATGATGGAATTAATCCAAACTACAAACTAGAAAACCCGGATTCTGTCAGATTTACTGACTAGAAAAAAAATATAATTGTGTCTGTCCCTGCATGTGTAACTTGGATCAGAGATGGCAGACGCCTGCTTTATTAGCATCTGAAATGTACGTCTTTGTACTGTAAATGTCTACTGTAACACAGAGGAGGAGCCTGCACATCTGACAGATATAACGAGTGTTTGAGTCACACTTAAATACACAAACGCTTAGTTACTGGTTTAATCTTCATTTAGTTCACTTTCAAGTCAAGTCAAGTCACCTTTATTTATATAGTGCTTTTTACAAAACAAATTGTTTCAAAGCAGCTTTACAGAGATAACAGGAAAACAATGTTGTAGTAGTATTGTTCAATTGAAAATTAAATGTCCCCAACTAAGCAAGCCAAAAGGCGAAGGCAACAGTGGCAAGGAACCAAAACTCCATCAGGGACAGAATGGAGAAAAAAACCTTGGGAGAACCCAGGCTCAGTCGGGGGGCCAGTCCTCCTTTGGCCAACGAACGAACAGTGTATGATTATGAGTTAGGCAGCATAATGTCAGGAGTCAGATGGGGTCAGGAGTCAGACTTTCAGAAAATAAACAAAATATCAAAATAGATCTCACACAGGTCGAGGGGAGGAATGCTCGGATGACCAACCGCCCCCCCCCCCCCCCCTCTCTTACCGAGTCACCACCGTGAGGAGCCGACACCACAGGCGCACAACAGAGGACTACGGAGACACAGGTAAGTTTCAAAGGAGGAACAATCTTTATTGAACGATAAAACAAGGGGCATCAATTGGATAGCCTTCACTGTCCTCTAGATAGCCTTCTGCCACGGGCGGGCGTGTCGCAACTGTCACTGTGCCCCCTGGGCGGCAATTTAGGGACTCCGTTCACCAGCGGCGCTGCAGACTTCCAGACTCAGATAGTGAGAATGACAGGTAAGGGTTATTCACAGTACACAGCTCTCCCTTCGGTTCACAGGGGGGGGGGGGAGCCAGTGGATCACTAGACGGCTTCACCAGCGATGCTGCATGCTTCTGGACTCAAACAGTAAGTAGAACAGGTAAGGATATTCACAGTACCGAGAACTCATCGGCGCACAGTAATGGAACAATGGTTTGAAAGCTTACTTTTTCTCAGCAGTGCTGCAGACTTCCGAACTCGGGCAGTAAGTATAGCAGGTAAGGATCCTTCACAGTGCACGGTACTCTTCGGTCCACAGGAGGAAGACAGTGAGTTAAGGGTTTACTTCGCCCATGATGCTGCGTCCTTCTGGACTCAAACGGTAAGTAGAACAGGCAAGGATCTTCACAGTACGACGTACTCTCTCCAGTGCACAGCAGGAGGACAATGGATTATAAGGTCACTAGTGATGCTGCATACTTCTGGACTCAACCATAAGTGGAACAGGTAATGCTCTTCACAGTTCACAGTACTCTCTTCAGCTCACGGTAAGGAGACAGTGAATTAAAAGGTTGCTTCCCACATGATGCTGTGTGCTTCTGGACTCAAACAGTAAGTAGAGCAGGTAAGGATCTTCACAGTACAACGTACTCTCTTCAGTGCACAACAAGGAGACAATGGATTAAAAAGGGTACGTTACCAGTGATGCTGTATGCGTCTGGACTCAACAGTAAGTGGAACAGGTGAGGATCTGCACAGTACTCTCTTCAATTCACAGTGAGGAGACAATGGGTTAAAAGATCGTTTCTCCAGTGATACAGTAGGCTTTTGAGCTCAAACAGTAAGTAGAACAGGTAAGAATCTTCACAGTACAATGTACTCTCTTCAGTGCACAGCAAGGAGACAATGGATTAAAAAGGGTACGTTGCAGTGATGCTGCATGCGTCTGGACTCAACAGTAAGTGGAACAGGTACGGATCTGCACAGTACTCTCTTCAATTCACAGTGAGGAGACAATGGGTTAAAAGATCGTTTCTCCAGTGATACGGTAGGCTTCTGGGCTCAAACAGTAAATAACAATTAAGGACCTTCACAGTACAGAGTACCCTCTTCAGTGCAGCTGTATCACACTGGACTTCCAATGGGGAACAGATATAGTAACTTTCCACAACGTGTGAATGGGGCTAGGGCCACTTCTCAGCAAAGGCACAGCACACTTATGTTCACTTCAATTCCACAGCCACAAATCAATGTGTATCAACAAGGCAAAAGCACTGCAATTCACTCACACGTTAAGGCTGGTCAGAGGCCCCACTCCGTTTGTTGCGCTCGCTCCACGAGGGATTTCTCTTTCAATTCCTCCTCAACACACTCTGAAACACAGAGCTCTTCCAACAATCAGATCCACATTTACTGCATCCTCTTCCAGCAATTTAAATACTCATAAGATGAAATCAGTTCACTTATCTCTTCTCTCTCCTTCCACAGCACCAATCCAGACGATAGCTCAGTCCAGCAGACTTCCCACAACCGATCACTCTGATCCAGCAAACTCAAATGGGCGATCTCCACACCCCAACGGTTTTCCTGAGGAAGCTTGTATCCAACACGGCTCCAAGTCAACCCTTTAGGCTCTTCAAACACTTCCAACTCACTGAGCACTTCAAACCCACTGAACACCGCCCAACACTACTTCTTCTTCTTCTTCTTCTTCTTCTTCTTCTTCTTCTTCTTCTTCTTCTTCTTCTTCTTCTGTGATTTTTATTGGCAGTTTGCAAACTATGTGCATTACCGCCATCTACTGGAATAGGTGTGATCACATTGGGAGAAAAAAAAAAAACAGAGTTAGAGCCCAAGCTTCAGCTGGCGCTACGTGTTTAGCTCCTCCAGCTTCAACCTCAACTCAACCTCCATAGAAAATAAAATAAAACTAAAATAAATAAACAATAAGACTAAATTCTTCTTGCTAACTGTGTTCTTTTAAGAAATTCTATCACTGCTTTTATTGTAAAATGTGTTCCTGGTAGTTTCAACAGGTTGCTTAAATTAACAGACTTTGTTACCCTCTTAATCTTTTCTCTCTCTTCAAGGTACTTCCTACATGTCAAAAGTACATGCTTCACAGTTTCTGTTTCCGAACAATATGGGCACTTTCCAGTCTCATGTTTTCCTATTATATGTAGATTGCTGTTCAGTCATGTGTGTCCTATCCTCAGCCTAGTGAACCATGTTTCCTCCTGTCGTGATAATGTACTCATTTTCATAGGCCTAACTATTACATTTTGTTGTATACTATATAAATGCCTACCTTTCCCCCCTTATCCCATTTATCTTGCCAGAGTTTATGAATACCATCTTTAATTATTGTTTTAATTTCTGATTTGCTAAGTGGAACCTGAATTTCTACTTGCTCTGCTTTAAGTGCTTCTTTTGCCAATTCGTCTGCCTTCTCATTACCCTCAATACCTGTGTGTGCTGGAACCCAAGTGAACTGTATTATTAGCTTCTGTTGCATTATTCTGAATATCATCTGATGAACTTCGTCTAAAAGATCCTGTCTGCATTCAGATTTCCCAGTCTGGATACTAATTAAGGAGGACATAGAGTCTGAACAAACAACCGATTTGTATGGCTTCACTTCTTCTACCCACTGTAATGCCATTATGATGGCCGTCATTTCTGCAGAGAAAATTGAGAGGTGGTTTGATGTTCTTTTTTGTATTGTGACTTTATATTTGGGAATGTATACAGCCACCCTCGTTTTACCAGTTAGATCTTTGGATGCATCTGTAAATATTTGTACTGTATCATCATATCTTGCTTCTATATACTGTTGTTCACTTTTATACAATCCTGTCTTAACTATATTTTTAGTTTCTATATTAACTACAGGATAACAGAAAAACCAAGGTGGAGTTATGCTCAAGTTAACAGTTTTGCTGCAGGGTATAATACTGATTCCCATTTCATCTGCCTCTTTTTTACTACTCCATCCAAAACTATTTTCCACAATGCGGCCGTATTCCCAGCATTCCTCTAACACCAGTTTTGTAGGATGTATATTCTCATGCCCTTGTAAATTTACCCAATATGCTAGAGAGAGCTGTAACCTCCTAAGGTCTAAAGGCATCTCCCCTACTTCCACCTGCAGCGCTGGGATAGGTGATGTTCGGAAAGCTCCACTACACAGCCGGAGAGCTTTGGCCTGCAGCCTGTCCAATTCAGCCAATGTAGTTTTAGCTGCTGTTTTATATACTGTTCATCCATAATCAAACACGGATCGGATTATTGCTATATAAATTTTTTTAAGGAAGAACCTGATGCCCCCCAATTATAACCTGATAAACACTTTAAAAGATTAATTGCTTTCTTACATTTTTCCACCATTTTCTGTACATGATTTTTAAAAGTGAGTTTACTATCAAACCACACACCAAGATATCTTAATTCATTAACCTGTTTGAGAGATTGCCCATATA
The DNA here is from genome assembly GCA_036326025.1 of Chrosomus eos. Classification (NCBI taxonomy): domain Eukaryota; kingdom Metazoa; phylum Chordata; class Actinopteri; order Cypriniformes; family Leuciscidae; genus Chrosomus; species Chrosomus eos. Next base: position 38,685,817 of record CM070835.1, on the reverse strand, counting down.
TCTTAAGATCCATTGTTGGTTTTACCCTTTTCTTAGAAAAACAGATAAATTGTGTTTTTTCCACTGAGAGGTGGAACCCCCATTCAAATGACCATTTTCCAACCTGATTAATTGCTGTTTGCATCTTTTGCTGTAAATGATCTATATTACGACCCCTCACCCACAAAGCTCCATCATCTGCATATAATGCCCTGTTTATCCTTTGATTCACTCCATCAAACACATCATTAATCATTATGTTAAAAAGAATTGGACTGCATACACTACCCTGTGGGGTGCCATTATCTATTGTGTATATACTTGATAACTCTGATTCTATCCTTACCTGTATGGTTCTATCCTTTAAAAAATCTTTAATCCAATTAAACATTTTACCACCTATTTCCATTTTATTCAACTTAATTAAAAGTCCTTCTTTCCACAGCATGTCATAGGCCTTCTCTATATCAAAAAATAAGGCCAAAACAGATTCTTTATTAACTTGTGCTTTACGTATCTCATTCTCTAGGCAAACTACAGGATCCATATATGTTCTTCCAGTACGAAAACCACTCTGATATGGTGTGATCAGCCCTCTGCTTTCTAATGTGTACCCTAACCTTTTAGTAATCATCCTCTCCATGAGTTTACATAAATTAGACGTTAACGCTATTGGTCTGTAGCTTTTGACATTAGTTTTATCCTTTCCAGGTTTCCCTATAGGGACTATGACTGAATGTTTCCATCCAGTGGGCAATTTCCCTTGCTCCCAAATTTTATTATATAAAACCAATATCACATTTTTTGCCACATCAGATATTTCTTCAATCATTTTATAGCATATCCCGTCTCTCCCTGGTGATGTATTTTTAACACCAATCAATGCTCTTTTTAGTTCAAACAATGTAAAATCTGCATCTAGTGAGCTCTCCCCCACCACTTTCATCCCCATCATATCTTTGTTCTCTTCAATTATCCTCTTTCTTATATCTAACTCTTCACTGGAAAGATTCTGTGAACTATGTATTTTTACAAAAGATTTTGCGAGCATCTCAGCTTTTTCTCTACAAGTTACTGCCTCAATACCACTATCTCTTAATTGATAGTGAAAAGTCCCTTCTTATACCACCCATCTTTCTAACCATTCCCCATTTATCATTTATTTTAATTCCTGTCCCAATATTACTACAGAAATCTCTCCAGTATTTCCTTTTAGTTTCTTTTATAATTCTTTTAGTTTTAGCTTGTATTCTTTTATAGTTCAATAAATTATCAAATGAATGATTAGATTTAATAGTTTTAAAAGCTTTATTCCTGTTTTTAACAGCCTCTCTACACTCATCAGACCACCATGGTACCATTTTCTTCTTCTTTACTCCAGATGTTTTACCTATTGTTTCCTCAGCTGACTTATGTATTATGTTAACAATCAAATTGTTTAATTCCTCAATGTCTTCACTCAAATTTGGCATTATTTCAATTAATTTGCTGCTTGTTTTAAAATTATAGAGCCCCCAATTGACTTCTTTCATTTTCCATCTTGGACTCCAATTTTCTTCAAAACTAACATTTTGACTCCTTATCTTTACCCAGATAGGATAATGGTCACTACCCATTGCATTCTACTTAGGTAAAGTTGGTTTTATATTCGCACATTCGCACATTCGCGTTAAAGAACTTCTTCAATTAAATAGTCAATAAAGCTTTTTTTTCCCGATTCGAAGCAGCTACATGATATTGACCACACAGATTGTGAACTACAACATTTTCTACAATCGATCGAAATGGGCAAGTATGTTTTTAATGCATACACACTTTGTTGAATATTCAATGTAGTGTAGTAACCAAGATAGGGACCGTCTAAAAAGTTTATATTGTTTTTCATCGTGTGCAAACAGACAACTATATTTTAGCCAACTACAGATGTACCAGCAAATATCTCTTACATTATGTGTTCTAATGCAATAGAATGTCGTTTAGCAACAATAAAAACTGCATTATAATGATGGTGTTTAAAAATGTGTTTAGGAAATAATAAAGAATGAACATGTAGGCAACATGAACTGTAATCTAGTAACAATCCAGACTGTAGAAAGTGGAAAATCATGTGTAATCTCCTGAACATATTTAATCGCTTCATTTTACATCTGTTTATATTTATGTTTATTTATTTATTTGAAATCAAAATGAACAAGAACAGTGTTGGTGTTGTTTTTAATAATGACATATTTATTTCAATAGGTTTTGAAAGGATGAAGTTGGATGGCCTTGTCTGGACCCTACAGAACATCTGTACACCTCTGTTTTTCTGTTTTTAAGTGTAATAAAGACTTTACAGTGTAACAGTGTTCTCCAGGTGCTGAATAAAAAGAATGGCATAACAGTATTTGATGTTTTCCTGTTGTATAGCATCTTCAATTAACATTAAACTCTCACAATAACACAATTCATGTGCATTGATTGATGTTTACAGTCCTGCAGAAATATCACTGTCCATGGCACTGAATCCATCAGATTATTGACAAGTACTCAGAAAGCATGACAGCAAACATGATGTTTATTTTGGGTGTGAAGGGTGTGGGTTTTGGAATAAACTGATGCTTCAATGTATAATGAGTGATTATAATCAAGGTTTTCTTTCTAAATATTACATGAGTGGAATGACTTATCTAGGCATGTGAGATTTTACTTAGTTATAGAAGTTACCAGTATGATTACTGAAATGTTCATTTCATGTATTATCTAATATCTGTATTTGATATCTGACAGTGCTTGCTCATTTAGCCCAGCTTCCAGAAATGAAATATGGAAAGATGTTTTGTTAACCTGCAACCAAAAAGACGAACACACACACACACACACACACACACACACACACACTGACACACAGCTTTTCCAAGGTTGGATTTGGCTAGGCTCTAACAATAAACAGGAGAGTTCTCTCAAAACATCAAGATAATACGTTCTCTCAAGAAGAGTCTAACTGGAAAGTAAGGCTTTAACTGAGAAAGGTTCCCTTAAACTATAGACTTCAATGACCCCTGTGACTTATAGTCGTCAGGGTACCCTAGAAAAACAGATGTATGTATTGACACATGTTGAAGACCTTTCTTAAGGAACCACTGGCATTGTTGGAGATTGACTGAGTGTTGTTTGGGACATGCTGGCGCCCCGCAACCTAAATCTGCAACCTGGAAGATCATGATGTGCCTAACTTCAGGGCCAGAGTTTCAGCTGCATATGGAGATATGCTTCAGTTTATCTGTATATGTGTGGAAAATTGTTTAGATTTTATGTGTACTTAGCCAATCAGAAGTAGCTAACCTGTAAGCAATGATGTAATCAATGCCCTTGGAAATGGTATAACTGCTGTGATCTCTGTAACGGCCTACGAACTCTGTGAGAGTCTTGAAGCTGACTTCTGCTGATGAAACTGAAAACTATCTTCAGTAAATCTTTTCTTTAATTTATTATAATTCTGACTCCTGCTCTTCATTCATCATATCTGGTTCTGGGTCTTTGACTGTGTGCCCCTAACACACAGGCTAAAACAGTAATGGCTGAAAACAGTAACTTCTTTACTTCATGGATGTATTTATAGATGAATGATTTGTTTTAAAAGAACATTGAAACCATTATAAACAAAGTAAAGTTCTGACAATAACTCCCATACTGTACGTACAATTATCAAATGTTTATTAAAAAATTACTTTATTTTCCCTAAAGTATTCTTTTCCTGTTTCAAAGGGTGTAGTGCTTTCCTAGTGACCTGACTGACTTACTACAGGTGAAATTTCCACAATAACTCCCATACTGTACATACAATTATCAAATGTTTATTTAAAAAAATACTGTAATTCCCCTAAAGTATTCTTTTCGTGTTTCAAAGGCTGTAGTGCTTTCCTAGTGATCAGACTGACTTACTACAGGTGAAATTTTGACAATAACTCCCTTACTGTATGTACAATAAACAAATAAGTTTAAGAAAAAATTACTGTAATTCCCCTAAAGTATTTTTTCCTGTTTCAAAGGCTGTAGTGCTTTCCTAGTGACCTGACTGACTTACTACAGGTGAAATTTCCACAATAACTCGCATACTGTATGTGCTATTGTCAAATATGTTTATGAAAAATTAACTGTAAATGACCATAACTATTTTTCCACGTTCCAAACGCTGTAGTGCTTTCCTAGTGACCAGTGTATCTTACTACAGGTGAAATTTCCACAATAACTCGCATACTGTACGTACAATTATCAAATGTTTATTAAAAAATTACTGTATTTCCCCTAAAGCATTCTTTTCATGTTTCAAAGGTTGGAGAATGTTCCTAGTGATCAGACTAACTTACTAAAGGTTAAATATTGCCAATAACTGCCTTACTGTAAGTACAGTACATTCACATTTTTAATGAAAAAATTACTGTAATTCACCTTAAGTGTTTCTTCATGTTCCAAATGTTATAGTATGTTCCTTGTGATCACTCTACTCAATTGATTTTGATAAATGTATTAGGTAAAAGTAGGTATTAGAACTGCTGTTCCTGGTACAACACATTTCGTTCATTGATTAAAAACTGTAAAGATTTTAGCTTAATCATATTTTTAACGTTATAAATAAGCAACAATTTTATGATTTAAATCTGGAATCCATTGCTGATTCAATGTATATCTAATGACACATTTAATCAAGTTATTAATCAATATTTTCCTTCTAAATATCAAATGAGTTGAATGACTTCTCTAGGCTTATGAGATTGTACTTTGTTATAGAAATACCAGTGTGATTATCGAAAATGTTATTTCATGTATTCTCTAATGTCTGTATTGAATATCTGAGAGGTGCACTGTAAAACCCAACACGTTAAGCTAACTCATTTCAGTTGAGACCGATTACCTCAATTTAATTAAGTTTATAAAAACAATAGTTATGAGTACTCTGAACTCACTGAATTAAGTCCACTAAAACAAGGATATTTCTTAATAGACAATTAAACTTCTGCATTCAAATATCTTGACATTTGATATTATATATTGAGTAAAAACAGTGACATTACAAACTTTAAATGAACTTTTAAGTGCTTGTTGTTACTACTAGCTCACAATATCACACACAAAGTCAAATCCTTTAAGTTAAGCTAACTCATTACATTTGAGGACACCGATTACCTTAATTTAATTTTAAAAACAAAAAGAAGATATACATTGCAGTCAAGAAGTTAAGCAATTATTTAAAGGGATACTCCACTTTTTTTGGAAATAGGCTAATTTTACAACTCCCCCAGAGTTAAACAGTTGGATTTTATCGTTTTCGAATCCATTCAGCCGATTTTCTGATATTTAGAAGAATATCAGTAACCAGACAGTTTCTGGTCCCATTGACTTCCATAGTATATATTTTTTCCTACTATGGAAGTCAATGAGACCAGAAACTATCAGAAAATCGGCTGAATGGATTTGAAAATGGTAAAACCCAACGTTTTAACTCTGGTGGAGTTGTAAAATTAGCCTATTTGGGAGTATCCCTTTAAGTGACTAATTAAGTGATGATTGAGCATTATTGATGAACACCTGCTGTTACCAAGCAAAATCACTGAAGTCTTGAAGCTAACTTTTGCATGATGAAACTACAAACTATCTTCAGTAAATCTTTCATTAATTTATTATAATTCTGACTCTTAAATTGACTGACTAACTCCCTGGGGTTTTAATTAATCATATTTGGTCCTTGGGTCTTTAACTGTATACAGTGGTAATCTATATTGCAACAAGGAGAGCACAACCATTGGGCATCTTTCCAGGTAGCTTGTCTGGTGATAATCCAAGGCATGGTACCAATATTTTGCACTGTTGCTGAAAACTGTGCTGAAAACAATATTTTCATTCAAACACACACATTTATTTTTATTCAATTTTTATTTTATCGTCACTTCACTAAAATAAAATATAGAAAAGTAAAAATGACTTGACAAAACAATCAGTTAAAGGGTTTATGATAATATAAGAACAACTTAAACCAAGAGAGGATCAACAACAGCAGAATTATAAAGAGGTGACATTGAAATATTACTCTAACCATGAGGAATTAATTACACCTTTTATGTATAATCACAGTTGTATTCCATGGACAATTAGAAAGATAATACAAACACAACAGTGTTTACATCAACAGTGACTTTCTACGTTACTTTTGTTGAATTTGAAGTTGAATTTGGAGGGGATCATAAAAGTAAATGTCATGTAAGGACAAAGTTTGTTGGCTGGTGGCTATGTGACTTAATATGTGAAAATATTGAACATAAGGGACAACTACAGATTGACAGGAGAGTCAGTGTCAGAAAAGATGATGCCAACAGCATCCTCTGAACAAACCATTATTTTGGATAACCTTGCATACAAAAAATATATCGGACTCGGACTTGTGCAAACAGACCCTTTTATTCTGTACAAGAAGCAAAAATTACATGTTGGTCATAAAATTCTGCACTGTACAGTATCTTTAATGCCTTCTTGATCTTGCTGTACATTATCTGTCAGATTTGCTTCACCAATGTGAACAGGTTCATTCACTGCTGTTAATAATAATGTAGCCCCTATTAATGTTCTACAACCTTAAAACCCATTTTAGTGAATTACAGTATTATATTAATATGTAATACAGTATTATTAAGTATTGTCAAAATTTCACGTGTATTAAGTCAGTCTGGTCACTAGGAAAGTACTACACCCTTTGAAACATCAAAAAATACGGTGATTTACAGTAATTTTTTCATAAACATAATTGACAATAGTACAGTAAGGGAGATATTGTCAAAATGTCACCTGTAGTAAATCACACTTGTCATTAGGAAAGTACTACAAAATCTGGAACGTGGAAAAATAGTTACAGTCATTTACAGTTAATTTTTCATAAACATATTTGACAATAGCACGCACAGTATGTGAGTTATTGTCAAAATTTCACCTGTAGTAAGTCAGTCAGGTCACTAGGAAAGCACTACAGCCTTTGGAATATAAATATAAAAAAACACTATAGGTGAATTAAAGTTTATTACATAAACATATGTAATAAACACGTGTAATAATGTTTATTACATAAATATATTTGATAATTGTGCAGTAAGGGAGTTATTGCCAAAATTTCACCTGTAGTAAGTCAGTCTGATCACTAGGAAAGCACTACAGCCTTTGAAACAGGAAAAAATACTTTAGAAGAATTACTGTAATTTTTTCTTGAACTTATTAGTTTATTGTACGTACAGTAAGGGAGTTATTGTCAAACTTTCACCTGTAGTAAGTCAGTCGGATCACTAGGAAAGCACTACAGCCTTTGAAACAAGAAAAAATACTTTAGGGGAATTACAGTAATTTTTTCTTAAACTTATTAGTTTATTGTACGTACAGTAAGGGAGTTATTGTCAAAATTTCACCGGTAGTAAGTCAGTCTGATCACTAGGAAAGCACTACAGCCTTTGAAACAGGAAAAAAAACTTTAGGAGAATTACAGTAATTTTTTCTTAAACTTATTAGTTTATTGTACGTACAGTAAGGGAGTTATTGTCAACATTTCACCTTTAGTAAAGCAGTCTGATCACTAGGAAAGCACTACAGTCTTTGGAATATAAATATAAAAAAAACACTATATGTGACTTAAAGTTTATTACATAAACATATGTAATAAAAACATGTAATAATGTTTATTACATAAATATATTTGATAATTGTACAGTAAGGGAGTTATTGTCAAAATTACACCTGTAGTAAGTCAGTCTGGTCACTAGGAAAGCAGTACAGCCTTTGGAACAGGAAAAAATACTTTAGGGGAATTACTGTAATTTTTTTTTATTAATATATTTGTATACTGAACGTACAGTAAGGGAGGTACTGTCAAAATTCCACCTGTAGTAAGTCAGTCTGGTCAGTAGGAACATACTACAACCTTTGGAACATGACAAATAACATTGTTTTAATATTTTAATCTCCTCAAAACGAGCTTTCCTTCGGGTTTGCACTTTGCAGATGGTCCCTTCTTAGCAGCCTGCGCATAGAGATCAATGTATTTTGTCCAGTGCGAAGGAAAGATCGTTTTGAGGAAATTTATGTTGTAGCTTCTAGTGTTTTATCTGTAGTTATAAGTGATATGTGTTGTGTGTAGCAACAACGTTTAGTTCACGAGTTATTGAACGCGGAAGTCCGCGAATGTGTGAATATGCGAATATAAAACCAACTTTACCTAAGTTTGCATTCTCAGCTCTCACATCCCATATGCAAGTAGCTGCTAGTTGTTGTGAGACAAAAGTGAGATCTATTGCAGATTCTACACCACGAGCTACATCATATCTAGTGCCTCTTCCATCATTTAAACACACTAACTGATTATCATCCATAAAATCCTCAATAATGAACCCATCTCCATCTGTTCTAGCACTTCCCCACAAGGTATTATTTGCATTAAAATCTCCACATATTATAACCTTGGATTTTTCCACATCACATATACACTCCAACATGTCTCTAGTTATCTTTTTACAAGGATTATAAAAATTGGTTATTCTAATTTTTGTTTTATTCACCCATACTTCAATTATAATTATCTCAAGTTCTTCACTACTATTGATAACTCTATAATTAATACCATGTTGAATGAAGGATATAACTCCACCACCCATAGCAAAGGTTCTATCCTTACGTACTGCTGTGTATCCATACAATATAAAATCAAGTGACGGTTTTAACCAGGATTCCTGAATACAAATAATATTAGGTTTAACAGATTGCTCCTTAATGTGCTGTTTTAAATCTTGTCCATTCGCAATTAGACTCCTTGCATTCCACTGTAGAATGCTTAGGGTCATTATTAATCTCCACCACCACCACATGTTGATTGTGAATCTGATATCCCCATTTTAATTGTTGCATTGATGATCTCTACTGACATCTCTTCCATTTCAAAATATTTTTCAGCCGCTTTTGCAATTATCTTAATTCTCTCTGTTCGGCTACACGCTTGGGCAGAACAGTTAATGATTTCCACCATAAATGCTACAAACTTTTTCTTCTCCACTATAAGTGTATCCTTGGTTATATTGCAACACTTATGCAAATTTTGACCTGGGGATTGAATCACATGTGCTGATCTACTATTATCCTCATTAGATTTTACCTTTCTAATTGCCTCAATGTACGTTAATTTCTCTTTCACCTTCACATTCTGAATTTGAACCGCTTTTTTATGTGCATCACATCCTTTGTAGGCAGCACTGTGCTCTCCTCCACAGTTACAACACTTGATTTTAGCTCCTCTCTCACATTTCCCGTATTCATGTTCCCCTCCGCATTTGGCACAACGGAGTTTACTCTTACAAGCTGCTGCAATGTCCCCAAAATGCTGGCATTTAAAGCATCTTATAGGGGAGCGATATATGGTCTGACTAAATAGCTGACATATCCAATTTTGATTCTTTCAGGAATTGTATCTTCCTCTAGAGTCAACAATACAGACAGGCTGGGCCCCTTAACACCATCTCTTGTAAAAGGTAAACGTTTAACTCGCATTACTCTCACTCCTCTTACATTATCCTTGATTTCTTCTTCAGTTATCTCAGTTGATATTCCAGATATTACTCCCATGACTTTCCTTCTGTCTTCCCATACTTGTGGTTTAACCTCCTTCCCAAGCAATGATTTACACTTCATTAATCCATGCTGCTGAACTCTATCTCTACATATAATCAGTAGATTTCCGTCTCTTAAGGTTTTAACAAACCGAACTTCACCTACCAATTTATATATTGCATCACTAACCTTCAAAGGATTTGAGGTACAAGGGGATTGAAATCGCAGAATGACTTTTATTTCAGAACATTGCTCTTCCTCTCCTTTTTCTCCATCAGATTCTCTTTTCTTTCTTTTCATTTTTTTTCCAATTCACTATTCTCCATTCTTCGTTGTTTGCTTTCCCCTCGTTACCTGTGTCTATCTCAATCTCGCTTCCTTCATCCGCCTCACTTCCTGCACCTCCCGGATCACACCTCATTCCTCTCGACTCAGCCATTCCCCCTAGCGGTCCACCGCCCAACACTTCTTCTTCGGTAGATTTTATTTGGCAGCTTGCAATCATTGTGCATTACCGCCATCTACTGGACTGAGGAGTGATCACATTATGATGTCATAAAAAAAAAATAAAAAAATACCTTTACCATCCCATAGGATCAAAGCCCAAGTTTCAGCTGGCGCTGCGTGTTCAGCTCCTCCAGCTTCCACCCTGAGCTCCTCAACCTCCAGGAAGGAAAAGAGAAGAAGAAGAAAAAAAAAAAAAAAAAAAAAAAAAAAAACTAAATTCTACTTGCTAGTTGGGTCTCTTTAAGGAAAGTTATAACCGCCTTAACTGTGGACTGTGTGCTGGTTATACTCAATAAATTTTCCATTGTTAAGTCTTTCTTTACCGCTCTCTTCATTTTTTCCCTTTCTTTGGTGTATTGTATCCAATCTAAAAGTATGTGTTTTACATTTTCTATTACACCACAATTTGTGCATACTCCAGTCTGATGTTTCCCTATAATATGTAATCCACTATTTAAACTTGTATGTCCCATCCTCAGTCTAGTAAACCATGTTTCCTCCTGCCTTTCCAAACCACTGATTTTACTAGCTGTAACCTCTTTGTCTTTTCCCTCCTTATCCCATCTCTCCTGCCACATTCTGTTAATTTTATCCTTAATAATACTTTTAATTTCTGTCCTACTTAATTTGATATCCAGTTCAACCCGTTCTGATGTAACAGCTTCCTTTGCCATCATGTCTGCCTTCTCATTCCCCTCCATTCCCCTATGTGCAGGAACCCATATAAATACTACGCTTATGCTTTGTTGGTTTATTTGAAAATTAAGTTGATTAATTTCATCTAGTAGATCCGGTCTACATGTAGACTTTCCACTCTGAATGCATACTATTGATGACATTGAATCTGAGCAGATGATCACCTTATTTGGTTTAACTTCTTCCACCCATTGTAACGCCAGAGTTATTGCTACCATTTCTGCTGTAAAAATGGACAGATGGTCTGTTGTCCTTTTTTTAATATTAACATTATACTTTAAAATATGTACTGAAACCCCTGTTTTCCCATTCTGATTTTTTGATGCATCTGTAAAAATCTGAACTGCATCCTCATAATTTCACCGCCCAACACTCTCTGAATGGTCCCTTTTTATCCTGGCTTGCGTAACAGGAAGCCTGTGTGAGCGCCGCTTCTCTCTCTCACACCTGCAATGCATCAGCGCTAATCAGTGCGGGCATGTTTACGGCCGTTTCTCAATATGCGTTCTTGTCTGTACTTGTGTTCTTGTGGACTTGTGAAACGTCATCAGTCGCTGCCCAAGTACTGTTCCAATTCAAAGTTCACATCTAGCCAAGAACAGTTCAAATCCCCGTATGTGTTCTTGATCCGCCCCGTTTACCGAGGATGCATGGAGAGGTGACTTGTGCGGACTCGAGACAGACAGGTATCCCAGAATGCATCTCGCACCAACCAGCAAGCGTCAATACCCAGCAAACATTGGTCCGACGGCAACGTCGTGTCCCTGGCCAAAAATAGTCGCGGTATGACGGCATAAATCGGTAAAAATATGTAACACAGAACATTTCCTAAAAATGCATTCAGATACACTTGTACATGTCTACAGTTGCATGTATAATTGTTATTTTAACTTTTAGCTACGTAGTTCAATATATAGTGTATCGGGTGAGAGGACGTCACCTGGCGACGTCTGTTCCACGTGCATTTATAGTCCAGAATGACCCTCTATGAAATCCTTGTGAAATATGCAAAAGCTGTGCTTAATCCTTGCATGGTTAATACTGCAATAATTAATTTAATTGCCCGAGTAGTTTTAAAGAGGTTGTGAAGACGTCCACTGACGTCCTTTAGCCTACACGTCTAGTCAGGCTGTGTGAATATACGTCCACTGACGTCTTTTGCACGTACAGTCTAGCAAGACAGAAAAAAATATCAGGAATTATCTTTATGAAATACACGATTTGTATACAAAGTAAATATATTTTCTTTACCTTGTTTAAAAAAATTATAATCACAAAGTGCCCAGTGTGGTTACGTGATTGCAAAGCTGCCTTGTAGCCTACCTGATGTATTCGTTGTTATTTTTTATGGAATGTATGCATATACATCATGTAAAACAGAAATATACCCGGTCACAATTTATGTCTGAGTTGGTCAAAACCATAAACTGTGCTGCCAAAATGTAATAACAAAACATCTCGCGATATTACAAAATCCTGCGATGGGATAGATTATCTCGCGAGATGTTAAGGCGTTCTCATAGATTCTGGAACTTTGAACAACCACGAGGAGAGAGGAGGGAGTTGTGTCGATATTATTAAAAATCTAATGTTGGGTAAGTACATTTTGTATTATTAGAAAACGTGCTTGAGTTTTACTTGTTTGACATGAATGAACCGAAAGAAATGATGCCCACATACATTGTCAACTGAAGTTTACTGAGTTTGGCTAAAATTAGCCAGTAGGCTAAAAGTTACTTTGAACGTATACAACGGTACCATAGTATAAAGTATTGTTTAATGATACAGTCAAAGTCATTACTGTAACTTATTAATGTAGCCTTTTGAGAGTTTCTTTCAGAAAGTAAATTATCTGAATTGGAATGAAATGTTTAGTTGGATTTTAACATGTATGTTTTCAGTAACTGCTTTAAAAATAAAAGCAGAACATCTTTTATACAATAAAATAAAATGTAATGCATGTTGATTACCTTTTTCTAATGTTTCAATCATGATTCATTCATCCTGTTCCATGTTATTTTTTTTTTTTTAGCTGTAGACCATACAAATATTTTGAAAATAAATGCAGATCATTTACCTCAAATTTATAATTGTATTTATTTAAAATATATATAATTCTCTTCCCTTAGATGCTGTGAAGAGGTGGAGCCCAAATGCTACAGACTCTGAAATTGATGCAGCAATGACTGAAACACACTCCAGGAAGAGCTGGTGGATACAAAAAATGAGCCAAACAATGTGTTTAAAGGGATAGTTCACCCAAAAATGAAAATTGTCATTATTTACTCAACCTCATGTCATGTTTCAAACCTGTATGTTTGGAAGAATGTTTGTAACCAAGCAGATGTCACTTCCTATTACAGTTTTTCTCAGTCACTTTGGTGTGTTTTTCACATCATCTCTAACATGTGCTAAATAATAAGTTCATTTCTCAGAACAATTTGTACAAACTGCAATATACAATAGATATGTTTCTAAAGCTAGTCAGTCACTAAAAATCCTTAGTACATCTCTCAAAAGTAAATATTCATGCCAATGATCATGTCAGTGTCATCAGAATGATAAGTCATTGAGTCATTGTTCACGAACAAGGTCGTCAAAATGTTTAGGCATGATGTCAATGTTACTGTGTACTTTGACAGTAGCTATTACCTGATGTAAACTTACAGTAGGCTTCAGTTTGCATGACAGTTACTGTATTGAATTTGCACAAGGCTGCACTTCTATGGCATATATCAATTTCAACACTACTATTTACATATTACTGTATGTGGGTTATTGATTGAAAGAGAATGGACAAGATTTTGTTTTTCACAGCTTTTACAGTACCAATGCTAGTTTATGAAAGAAAAAACAAAATAATTTACAGTAAGAAACAGACAAGGGGCACAAAGGAAGAAAAAAAACTAAATTAGAAAGAAACACAGGAAACACCCCTAAGGTCTGTCTATATGCTTGCCAATTGATTACTGTATTCAGGACAACTGGTTGAATTGGTTGAACTAACACTTTACATTCCTTCATAAGTGAGGGTCAATTTCACCTGCACGATTCATCAATTCACGTTTTTGTACAAAAGGTCTAATAGAATTGTGTAAAACTATGCTTGACAGTTATGACAAATAGTTCAACAATTTTGCATGTAATGGCTTATTCAAGGAACTAATGCTTAGATGTTTTGAGGGGTAAGACTATTCAACAGAGAACCATTTACTATATTTTGATCAACATGACATGAGCAATTGGAAATGTGGAAAAAAGCTGACACTTGTACATTATCAATTGCAATATGTACAAAAGCAATTGCAATTTGTTCAAAGGAATAAGAAATTGCTTTAATGATGTGCACAAGTGAGTAGATGATTTGGAATGTGTACAAGTAGTATCAAGAAATGCACCAAAGCGACTGAGAAAAACTGTAACTACCATAATAATCTTTCTCCAATAATGGTAGTCAATGGATGCTCTATTTGCTTGGTTACAAACATTCTTCAAAATATCATCTTTTGTGTTCAGCAGAAGAAAGAAACTCATACAGGTTTGGAACATGAGGTTGAGTAAATGAAAGAATTTAAATTAAATCTTTGGGTGAACTATCCCTTTATATAATAATTCAGTATTTTGTAATTTGTATTTTAGTTTGGTTAACAAATGTTAAACATTGAAAAAAATTAAGAGAAATATAGGCTGTTCAAGATCAATAAAATGCTGGCTAAATCAGAACATGCTGCTTTTTTCTTATATCCACAAATAATGTGTTCTTGTTTGTAATGTGTACACGTGATTAAAACGTTTTATTGACGGTCAGGTCCGACGGGACAAATTTTGGAGCCTTTTAGAACCTTTGTCAAGATGTGTAAACCTCAAGACTTGATTGTCTTTCACGATGTTACACAATATGTGTGTGGTTATTTTAAATGCAGGCTTATATATACACTTAAATTATGCAGCAACACATTTAAACACCCAAATGACGACGCATTTAGACGTCCTGGGACGCGCTGAAGAGACGTGGAATTCACGGCCAGAAAAGACGTTGAAATCACGGCCAGAAAAGACGTTGAAATCACGGCCAGATGACGTCAAAGACGTCGGTTCAACTTTCATTTTGGAACTATTTTTCAACCATGACGGGACGTGTCGGACGGACGTCTTTTCAACGGTCATTACACGTCCAAATGTTTGCTGGGTAGCAGAGGAGAAAACCCGCGTAATATCAAAATACTACTGTTATTGTGTCACGAAATGCAATTTTAAGAGTGTTTCAGTCGAGAATGTAGTTGTTTAAAGCTCAAATCTGTGGTTTATTTATAAAGAGAGCGCCTATTTGAAAAATCTATCTGACGTTTTCGGAGTTGTGAGATCCAGGCAATCAGCGGGCGTTCAGCGCTGATTAACCCGACTGGAAGAGCTTTTCCTCGGCTTGTGCTTTGATGTTTGCCGCTGGCTCTGATGTCTCTAGTCTAGTGGTTAAACAATTCATCTATATACCGGTAGATTAATATAAAGTTTGTAATTTATAGTTTATTCCATGGCAATTTGTTTTGGCTGAGGGCTAAGTGAAGTTTCATAATTTTATATATTTAGGCTATTTAAATTTAACTTTATATAAGTTAAGTAACTAGCACTATTAGAGAGCCGACTTATGTTTGACTGAATCGTTTGCTTTATTTCTCGTTATATCGCTTCTTATACCTTTTAGGCTACTTTTATACTGGATTGATCATTAAAACTGACATTTAACAAAAAGAAACAGGGTTGTGTAATTTTATTTAATATATTTTAAAAGAATTCGAATATTTGTAATATTTATTTTACATTGTCTTCACTGTATGAACATGTATAATAAAATAAAATGAAATTACCCTGTCTGTTTTTTAAATGTCCGTTTTAATGATTCATTTTTTTAAAATAAAAAACAAAAAAGGGTTGCGATTTATATTTCGTGTTATAAATGCAGTGAAGATAATCAATGTATGTGTAGCCTGAACCAGATTTGTGTGGCCATTAATATGTTTAATATTTTTGAGTGGTGTTTTATAACATATTTCGTTTTATGGTTGCCTAAAATATACATAGAGAGATAACCGGAGTAGCCAGAGCGAGCTGAGTGACGCGAGCAAGAACGCACTGTTCCATTTGCAGAATAACCGGACTCGCGTCCTCCCGTCCTCGGGAGTTCGTTCTCCCGAGTCGAACTTGCAAGTCCGAACTACCAAGGACGCAAGTCCGAAGTTTGCGTACTTGGTATTGAGAAACGGCCTACATCACCGGAGTGGGGCGTGTTGCACACAATACCTTCCCCTGGGAAACCTAGGACTCTCAAGAGGGTTCCGCTTGCCGAGCGATTTTGTCACCCGTGACATCGACATAGTAATGTTTTTACTATTTGTGTCTAAATAAAACAGATCCCTGCTGTGATCAAGTCAATTCACCTTCATTAATATCATTCTTTTTACAATATAGATTGTTTCAGAGCAGCTTTACAGTGATACTAGGAGATGTTTTGCTCTACAGCAGATCTAGAAGAAAGTCATTGTCCACCTCAAGTAAGTTTTTGTTTGATTCAATTTGACTGAAAACCATTAATGCGTTCTGGCCGTTCATTTACACGACAGCTGCGTTTTGGTGGCCTGAGCACACAAACTTTGAAATAAGTATTTTGAAAATAAATTATCATCTCCGTGTAAACTTCAGAAATGTGAATCTGTGAAAACTGTGACGGCGTGCACATGCGCATTATGTGTTTAGTCTATAGGCATGTGTGTTTGAATGCGAATGTGCGCAAGCGCATAGTCTTTCTTTACAAAGTGACAATGCAAATTACTTGTCTGGCCTGCATAATACAGCTTTTTTAGTCGTTTCAGTGAATCCATGTAAACAGTAATCATTTTATTAACATTTTCATCTGTACAGAGAAAAAATAACGCAGTCATAAAAAAATATTTGTCATAAAAAGAGCCGTTTTGATGAGGCTTTCACAGGGAGAGCCTAGTGGACACCTGCTCTGCTGACACTTCAGGGATGCGTTGTGGTCGTGTCTAGGCTCAGGTCCTCCATCTGATCTGGATACGGCCCGGATCCGGCTGACTACATCATGTGTTGTGGTCGTGTCTACCCAGACAGCAAAATGTATTTGGGCCCGATTTGGGCCAGGTCTTCATTAGCATTTGGCGCAGATCCGCTAAACGGACCTGGGCCGGGCTCATTCTTTCCAACGGCCCAATACCGGAACAGGTTGGAATTACGGATCAGAGACAGATCTGGGCCAGCACTGGCCCAGTACAGTTATTAATGCCATGACATGTGGTGCAGATCTGGCCCAGATCCGTGACTCATATTTTACATCTGGGGCTCATCTGGCCCAGATCCATGACTCATATTTTACATCTGGGGCTCATCTGGCCCTGGTCTGTGATTCATATTTAGGCTATCAGACAATTAAGGCACAAACACCCACACAATTTGTAATTTTCAAAAAACTTTTATTTTAAACTCATTGCTCACAAGTTGTTAAAGACATGCGATTCTTCCTCACTGCTCCTGTAAGACATACAAAAAGCACACAAAGCAAAGAAACAAAGAGTAAATATTAGATTCAATATTCAAAGATTCTTTATTACATGACGTTTTAGTAAAATGCTTGCACAAATAAATAATAATAAATGTGACTAAAGTGGTGTGGAGTGAGTAGTATTAAGGTAAAAGAGTATCAAAACTTGAGAGCACGTAGATGTGAATTTGAGAACTTGTACAATAAATATTCATACTTGTACGTGAACATTTACAGTCACAGCTCCAATGTGAAAACCTGTAAAATTTAAATCTGAAGTTGAATGTTGAAAAATAAGTTTGTATCTGTCATTGTATTTCTGTGAATGGCATTTTACACATTTGTGAACACTTGTCTGCAGCTTCAAATTCAGAATACAGGTTTGTGACTGCGAGTGCAAATCTCAACATTCGACTTCAGATTTTAATTTTACAGGTTTTCACATTGGAGCTGTGAGTGTAAATGTTCACGTACAAGTATGAATATTATTGTACAAGTTCTCAAATTCACATCTATGTGCTCTTGAGTTTTTATACTCTTTTACCTTCATAGAGTAGTGAGTGGTGATTAAGTAAAGTGAAAGGCATCTTTATATAATACTTACAATAATGGCCTTGGTTGGTTATGATGTTTTTTGTATCTCTTCCACCGATGGAGGCCAGCATTCCCACCTGTGGAAACAAAAGACTAAATTAGTGAGAAGTAAAAGATTGATAAATGATAGAGAGATATGGGCAACATATTCATAGACAATATTCTGATTTACAGGATAACAAAAGTAGATATCCATAAATCCCTCTGTAATTATTTCTCCATCTAATATGTGAACACAATGAAAAAATAATTTTACAAACAGCTTGTTTAACAAATTAATAAAATAAGCACATCGCAGTGGCTTAGAAGATGGGTAATATGGTTTATCTATTTTTGTAACATGAACTGGACTCGAGGTAAGCAACAGTATATGCAGATAGTTTGATAGCCTTGTATCGACATAATCATAATGTCGCACTCTACAGCCGGTATAATACAGTGAGAATTGATATGGTACTGACGTCAAACTAGTTGAATGTATTTGGACGTGAGAAGTCATTAATTTGTTATTGTTGCAGTAACTTGGCTGCGGTCACCGCTGGTGACGTTAGCGTTAGCACTATGGCTAACGTTATACGATTTTGCAGCTAACACACAATGGACACGATATTCAGCAATTTTGGTGAATAATAAGCAAATATCACCGATTCAGCCTTAAAGCCTATGTTCGCATTAGTTGTGTGGGTGTTTAAAAGAACCTATAGGCCTACTACCAGCTAACCGCCTGCTATACTACCCAGCTTATCTGACACGTCTCGGTTGTCAGAATGTCAGTGTTTCGTTTGTAAACTTTTATTTTTAATATAGCACGCTAATTATGTAACAGACTAACATGACATACACCAGTTTACTTGTATAATGTAACTTACATACTAAATTATACTTGAATAATGCACTTACCAATAAGCAAAGACAGTGCAGCCTGCAGTCTTCATCTTCACTCTTGTCAGCGGGTTTATGCGGGGTGGCACGCCCGCGCGTCTGGTCTGCGCAGCTCGCGCGGATCCGGTCCACACCCGCCGGGCGGACTCAATTCATTTGTGGCGCGTATGGTCTGCGCAGCTGTCCCGGATCGGCGCCGCACCCGCCGGACGGACTGTCACAGTCGAAGCTACAGACAAGTCTGGCGCAGAGTTGGTGCAGATCTGCATATTGAGTGCGACTGCTGCGCGAATCTACTGATTCGAAAACGGACCTGGCACAGATGTAAATGCTGTCTGGGTAGGCGCAGGTCCTCCATCTGATCTGGATACGGCCCGGATCCGGCTGACTACATCATGTGTTGTAGTCGTGTCTAGGCGCAGGTCCTCCATCTGATCTGGATACGGCCCGGATACGGCTGACTACATCATGTGTTGTGGTCGTGTCTAGGCGCAGGTCCTCCATCTGATCTGGATACAGCCCGGATCCGGCTGACTACATCATGTGTTGTGGTCGTGTCTAGGCTCAGGTCCTCCATCTGATCTGGATACGGCCCGGATCCGGCTGACTACATCATGTGTTGTGGTCGTGTCTAGGCTCAGGTCCTCCATCTGATCTGGATACGGCCCGGATCCGGCTGACTACATCATGTGTTGTGGTCGTGTCTAGGCGCAGGTCCTCCATCTGATCTGGATACGGCCCGGATACGGCTGACTACATCATGTGTTGTGGTAGTGTCTAGGCGCAGGTCCTCCATCTGATCTGGATACGGCCCGGATATGGCTGACTACATCATGTGTTGTGGTCGTGTCTAGGCTCAGGTCCTCCATCTGATCTGGATACGGCCCGGATCCGGCTGACTACATCATGTGTTGTGGTCGTGTCTAGGCGCAGGTCCTCCATCTGATCTGGATACGGCCCGGATCCGGCTGACTACATCATGTGTTGTGGTCATGTCTAGGCGCAGGTCCTCCATCTGATCTGGATACGGCCCAGTACGGCTGACTACATCATGTGTTGTGGTCGTGTCTAGGCGCAGGTCCTCCATCTGATCTGGATACGGCCCGGATACGGTGACTACATCATGTGTTGTGGTCGTGTCTAGGCGCATGTCCTCCATCTGATCTGGATAGGCCCGGATCCGGCTGACTACATCATGTGTTGTGGTCGTGTCTAGGCTCAGGTCCTCCATCTGATCTGGATAGGGCCCGGATCCGGCTGACTACATCATGTGTTGTGGTCGTGTCTAGGCGCAGGTCCTCCATCTGATCTGGATACGGCCAGATCGGCTGACTACATCATGGTTGTGGTCGTGTCTAGGCTCAGGTCCTCCATCTGATCTGGATACGGCCGGATCCGGCTGACTACATCATGTGTTGTGGTCGTGTCTAGGCGCAGGTCCTCCATCTGATCTGGATATGGCCCGGATACGGCTGACTACATCATGAGTTGTGATCGTGTCTAGGCGCAGGTCCTCCATCTCATCTGGATACGGCTCAGATCCGGCTGACTACATCATGTGTTGTGGTAGTGTCTAGGCGCAGGTCCTCCATCTGATCTGGATAAGGCCCGGATCCGGCTGACTACATCATGTGTTGTGGCGTGTCTAGGCGCAGGTCCTCCATCTGATCTGGATACGGCCCGGATATGGCTGACTACATCATGTGTTGTGATCATGTCTAGGCGCAGGTCCTCCATCTGATCTGGGATCGGTCTGACTACATCATGTGTTGTGGTCGTGTCTAGGCGCAGGTCCTCCATCTGATCTGGATACGGCCGGATCCGGCTGACAACATCATGAGTTGTGGTCGTGTCTAGGTGCAGGTCCTCCATCTGATCTGGATACAGCCCGGATCCAGCTGACTACATCATGTGTTGTGGTCGTGTCTAGGCTCAGGTCCTCCATCTGATCTGGATACGGCCCGGATCCGGCTGACTACATCATGAGTTGTAATCGTGTCTAGGCGCAGGTCCTCCATCTGATCTGGATACGGCCCGGATCCGGCTGACTACATCATGTGTTGTGGTCGTGTCTAGGCTCAGGTCCTCCATCTGATCTGGATACGGCTCAGATCCGGCTGACTACATCATGTGTTGTGGTCGTGTCTAGGCTCAGGTCCTCCATCTGATCTGGATACGGCCCGGATCAGGCTGACTACATCATACGTTGTGGTCGTGTCTAGGCTCAGGTCCTCCATCTGATCTGGATACGGCTCAGATCCGGCTGACTACATCATGTGTTGTGGTCGTGTCTAGCCTCAGGTCCTCCATCTGATCTGGATACGGCCCGGATCCGGCTGACTACATCATGTGTTGTGATCGTGTCTAGGCGCAGGTCCTCCATCTGATCTGGATACGGCTCAGATCCGGTTGACTACATCATGCGTTGTGGTCGTGTCTAGGTCAGGTCCTCCATCTGATCTGGATACGGCCCGGATCCGCCTGACTACATCATGTGTTGTGGTCGTGTCTAGGCGCAGGTCCTCCATCTGATCTGGATACGGCCCGTATCCGGCTGACTACATCATGTGTTGTGGTCGTGTCTAGGCGCAAGTCCTCCATCTGATCTGGATAAGGCCCGGATCCGGCTGACTACATTATGAGTTGTGGTCGTGTCTAGGCTCAGGTCCTCCATCTGATCTGGATACGGCCCGGATCCGGCTGACTACATCATGAGTTGTGATCGTTCATAGGCTCAGGTCCTCCATCTGATCTGGATACGGCTCAGATCCGGCTGACTACATCATGCGTTGTGGTTGTGTCTAGGCGCAAGTCCTCCATCTGATCTGGATACGGCTCAGATCCGGTTGACTACATCATGCGTTGTGGTCGTGTCTAGGCTCAGGTCCTCCATCTGATCTGGATACGGCCCGGATCCGGCTGACTACATCATGTGTTGTGGTCGTGTCTAGGCGCAGGTCCTCCATCTGATCTGGATACGGCCCGGATCCGGCTGACTACATCATGTGTTGTGGTCGTGTCTAGGCGCAAGTCCTCCATCTGATCTGGATAAGGCCCGGATCCGGCTGACTACATTATGAGTTGTGGTCGTGTCTAGGCGCAGGTCCTCCATCTGATCTGGATACGGCCCAGATCCGGCTGACTACATCATGAGTTGTGATCGTGTGTAGGCGCAGGTCCTCCATCTGATCTGGATACGGCTCAGATCCGGCTGACTACATCATGTGTTGTGGTCGTGTCTAGGCTCAGGTCCTCCATCTGATCTGGATACGGCCCGGATCCGGCTGACTACATCATGAGTTGTGATCGTGTCTAGGCGCAGGTCCTCCATTATCTGGATACGGCTCAGATCCGGCTGACTAGCATCATGTGTTGTGGTCGTGTCTAGGCTCAGGTCCTCCATCTGATCTGGATACGGCCCGGATCCGGCTGACTACATCATGAGTTGTGTCGTGTCTAGGCTCAGGTCCCCATCTGATCTGGATACGGCCCGGATCCGGCTGACTACATCATGAGTTGTGGTCGTGTCTAGGCTAGGTCTCCATCTCGATCTGGATACGGCCCGGATCCGGCTGACTACATCATGGTTGTGGTTGTGTCTAGGCGCAGGTCCTCCATCTGATCTGGATACGGCCCGATCCGGCTGACTACATCATGTGTTGTGGTCGTGTCTAGGCGCAGGTCCTCCATCTGATCTGGATACGGCCCGGATCCGGCTGACTACATCATGAGTTGTGGACGTGTGCTAGGCTCAGGTCCTCCATCTGATCTGGATACGGCCGATCCGGCTGACTACATCATGGTTGTGGTCGTGTCTAGGGCAGGTCCTCCATCTGATCTGGATACGGCCGATCCGGCTGACTACATCATGCGTTGTGGTCGTGTCTAGGCGCAGGTCCTCCATCTGATCTGGATACGGCCTGGATCCGGCTGACTACATCATGTGTTGTGGTCGTGTCTAGGCACAGGTCCTCCATCTGATCTGGATACGGCCTGAATGCTGACTACATCATGAGTTGTGGTCGTGTCTAGGTGGAGGTCCTCCATCTGATCTGAATACGGCCCGGATCCGGCTGACTACATCATGCGTTGTGGTCGTGTCTAGGCTCAGGTCCTCCATCTGATCTGGATACGGCTCAGATCCGGCTGACTACATCATGTGTTGTGGTCGTCTGGATACGGCCCGATCGGCTGACTACTCAGTGTTGTGGCGTGTCTAGGCGCAGGTCCTCCATCTGATCTGGATACGGCCCAGATCCGGCTGACTACATCATGAGTTGTGATGTGTTAGGCTCAGGTCCTCCATCTGATCTGGATACGGCTCAGATCCGGCTGACTACATCATGAGTTGTGGTCGTGTCTAGGCTCAGGTCCTCCTCTGATCTGGATACGGCTCAGATCCGGCTGACTACTCATGCGTTGTGTCGTGTCTAGGCTCAGGTCTTCCATCTGATCTGGATACGGCCGATCCGGCTGACTACATCATGTTGGATTGTGTCTAGGGGCAGGTCCTCCATCTATCTGGATACGGCCGATCCGGCTGATCATCATGTGTTGTGGTCGTGTCTAGGCTCAGGTCCTCCATCTGATCTGGATACGGCCGATCCGGCTGACTACATCATGGTTGTGGACGTGTGTAGCTCAGTCCTCCATTGATCTGGATACGGCCCGGATCGGCTGACTACATCATGAGTTGTGATCGTGTCTAGGGGCAGGTCCTCCATCTCATCTGGATACGGCTCAGATCGGCTGACGCATCATGTGTTGTGGTCGTGTGTAGGCTCAGGTCCTCCATCTGATCTGGATACGGCCGGATCCGGCTGACTACATCATGAGTTGTGGACGTGTGTAGGCTCAGGTCCTCCATCTGATCTGGATACAGCCCGGATCCGGCTGACTACATCATGGTTGGGTCGTGTCTAGGTGCAGGTCCTCCATTGATCTGGATACAGCCGGATCCAGCTGACTACATCATGTGTTGTGGTCGTGTCTAGGCTCAGGTCCTCCATCTGATCTGGATACGGCCGGATCCGGCTGACTACATCATGGTTGTAATCGTGTCTAGGCGCAGGTCCTCCATCTGATCTGGATACGCCGGATCCGCTGACTACATCATGGTTGTGGTCGTGTCTAGCTCAGGTCCTCCATCTGATCTGGATACGGCCGGATCCGGCTGACTACATCATGTGTTGTGATGTGTCTAGGCGCAGGTCCTCCATCTGATCTGGATACGGTTCAGATCGGTGACTACATCATGGTTGTGGTCGTGTCTAGGCTCAGTCCTCCATCTGATCTGGATCGGCCGGATCGCTGACTACATCATGTGTTGTGGTCGTGTCTAGGCGCAGGTCCTCCATCTGATCTGGATACGGCCCGGATCCAGTGACTACATCATGGTTGTGGTGGTCTAGGCGCAAGTCCTCCATCTGATCTGGATAAGGCCCGGATCCGGCTGACTACATTATGAGTTGTGGTCGTGTCTAGGCTCAGTCCTCCATCTGATCTGGTACGGCCCGGATCCGGTGACTACATCATGAGTTGTGATCGTGTCTAGCTCAGGTCCTCCATCTGATCTGGATACGGCTCAGATCCGGCTGACTACATCATGCGTTGTGGTCGTGTCTAGGCAAGTCCTCCATCTGATCTGGATACGGCTCAGATCCGGTTGACTCTCTGCGTTGTGGTCGTATCTAGAATCAGGTCCTCCATCTGATCTGGATACGGCCGGATCCGGCTGACTACATCATGTGTTGTGGTCGTGTCTAGGCGCAGGTCTCCATCTGATTGGATACGGCCGATCGGCTGACTACTCATGTGTTGTGGTCGTGTCTAGGCGCAAGTCTCCATCTGTCTGGATAAGGCCCGGATCCGCTGACTACATTATGGTTGTGGTCGTGTCTAGGCCAGGTCCTCCATCTGATCTGGATACGGCCAGATCGGCTGACTACATCATGAGTTGTGTCGTGTCTAGGTCAGGTCCTCCATCTGATCTGGATACGGCTCAGATCCGCTGATACATCATGGTTGTGGTCGTGTCTAGGCTCGGGTCCTCCATCTGATCTGGTACGGCTCAGATCCGGCTGACTAATCATGCGTTGTGGTCGTGTCTAGGCTCAGGTCTTCCATCTGATCTGGATACGGCCCGGATCGGCTGACTACATCAGGTTGTGATTGTGTCTAGGGCAGGTCCTCCTTCATCTGGATACGGTCGATCGGCTGACTGCATCATGTGTTGTGGTCGTGTCTAGGCTCAGGTCCTCATCTGATCTGGATACGGCCCGGATCCGGTGATACATATGAGTTGTGGACGTGTGTAGGCTCAGGTCCTCCATCTGATCTGGATACGGCCGGATCCGGTGACTACATCATGGTTGTGATCGTGTCTAGGGGCAGGTCCTCCATCTCATCTGGATACGGCCAGATCGGCTGACTGCATCATGTGTTGTGGTCGTGTGTAGGCTCAGGTCCTCATCTGATCTGGATACGGCCCGGATCGGCTGACTACATCATGAGTTGTGGACGTGTGTAGGCTCAGGTCCTCCATCTGATCTGGATACGGCCCGGATCCGGCTGACTACATCATGAGTTGTGATCGTGTCTAGGGGCAGGTCCTCCATCTCATCTGGATACGGCTCAGATCCGGCTGACTGCATCATGTGTTGTGGTCGTGTCTAGGCTCAGGTCCTCCATCTGATCTGGATACGGCCGATCGGCTGACTACATCACGAGTTGTGGTCGTGTCTAGGCTCAGGTCCTCATTGATTGGATACGGCCCGGATCCGGCTGACTACATCATGAGTTGTGGACGTGTGTAGGCTCAGGTCCTCATCTGATCTGTACGGCCCGGATCCGGCTGACTACATCATGTGTTGTGGTCGTGTCTAGGCGCAGGTCCTCCATCTGATCTGGATACGGCCCGGATCCGGCTGACTACATCATGTGTTGTGGTCGTGTCTAGGCGCAGGTCCACCATCTGATCTGGATACGGCCCGGATCCGGCTGACTACAACATGAGTTGTGATCGTGTCTAGGGCAGGTCCTCCATCTCATCTGGATACGGCTCAGATCCGGCTGATTACATCATGCGTTGTGGTCGTGTCTAGGCGCAGGTCCTCCATCTGATCTGGATACGGCCGATCCGGCTGACTACATCATGCGTTGTGGTCGTGTCTAGGCGCAGGTCCTCCATCTGATCTGGATACGGCCTGGATCCGGCTGACTACATCATGTGTTGTGGTCGTGTCTAGGCACAGGTCCTCCATCTGATCTGGATACGGCCTGAATCTGACTACATCATGAGTTGTGGTCGTGTCTAGGTGGAGGTCCTCCATCTGATCTGAATACGGCCGATCCGGCTGACTACATCATGCGTTGTGGTCGTGTCTAGGCTCAGGTCCTCCATCTGATCTGGATACGGCTCAGATCCGGCTGACTACATCATGTGTTGTGGTCGTGTCTAGGCTCAGGTCTCCCATCTGATCTGGATACGGCTCAGATCCGGCTGACTACATCATGCGTTGTGGTCGTGTCTAGGCTCAGGTCCTCCATCTGATCTGGATACGGCTCAGATCCGGCTGACTACATCATGCGTTGTGGTCGTGTCTAGGCTCAGGTCTTCCATCTGATCTGGATACGGCCCGATCCGGCTGACTACATCATGAGTTGTGATTGTGTCTAGGGCAGGTCCTCCATCTCATCTGGATACGGCTCAGATCCGGATGACTGCATCATGTGTTGTGGTCGTGTCTAGGCTCAGGTCCTCCATCTGATCTGGATACGGCCCGATCCGGCTGACTACATCATGAGTTGTGGACGTGTGTAGGCTCAGGTCCTCCATCTGATCTGGATACGGCCAGATCCGGCTGACTGCATCATGTGTTGTGATCGTGTCTAGGCGCAGGTCCTCCATCTGATCTGGATACGGCTCAGATCCGGCTGACTACATCATGTGTTGTGGTCGTGTCTAGGCTCAGGTCCCCATCTGATCTGGATACGGCCCGGATCCGGCTGACTACATCATGAGTTGTGATCGTGTCTAGGGGCAGGTACTCCATCTCATCTGGATACGGCTCAGGATCCGGCTGACTACATCATGCGTTGTGGTTGTGTCTAGGCTCAGGTCCTCCATCTGATCTGGATACGGCCGATCCGGCTGACTACATCATGTGTTGTGGTCGTGTCTAGGCGCAGGTCCACCATCTGATCTGGATACGGCCCGGATCCGGCTGACTACATCATGAGTTGTGATCGTGTCTAGGGCAGGTCCTCCATCTCATCTGGATACGGCTCAGATCCGGCTGATACATCATGCGTTGTGGTCGTGTCTAGGCGCAGGTCCTCCATCTGATCTGGATACGGCCCGGATCCGGCTGACTACATCATGCGTTGTGGTCGTGTCTAGGCGCAGGTCCTCCATCTGATCTCGATACGGCCTGGATCCGGCTGACTACATCATGTGTTGTGGTCGTGTCTAGGCCAGGTCCTCCATCTGATCTGGATACGGCCTGAATGCTGACTACATCATGCGTTGTGGTCGTGTCTAGGCGCAGGTCCTCCATCTGATCTGGATACGGCCCGATCCGCTGACTACATCATGCGTTGTGGTCGTGTCTAGGCGCAGGTCCTCCATCTGATCTGGATACGGCCTGGATCCGGCTGACTACATCATGGTTGTGGTCGTGTCTAGGCACAGGTCCTCCATCTGATCTGGATACGGCCTGAATGCTGACTACATCATGAGTTGTGGTCGTGTCTAGGTGGAGGTCCTCCATCTGATCTGAATACGGCCCGGATCCGGCTGACTACATCATGGTTGTGGTCGTGTCTAGGCTCAGGTCCTCCATCTGGTCTGGATACGGCTCAGATCCGGCTGACTACATCATGTGTTGTGGTCGTGTCTAGGCCAGGTCCTCCATCTGATCTGGATACGGCTCAGATCCGGCTGACTACATCATGCGTTGTGGTCGTGTCTAGGCTCAGGTCCTCCATCTGATCTGGATACGGCTCAGATCCGGCTGACTACATCATGCGTTGTGGTCGTGTCTAGGCTCAGGTCCTTCCATCTGATCTGGATACGGCCCGGATCCGGCTGACTACATCATGAGTTGTGATTGTGTCTAGGGCAGGTCCTCCATCTCATCTGGATACGGCTCAGATCCGGTGACTGCATCATGTGTTGTGGTCGTGTCTAGGCTCAGGTCCTCCATCTGATCTGGATACGGCCCGGATCCGGCTGACTACATCATGAGTTGTGGACGTGTGTAGGCTCAGGTCCTCCATCTGATCTGGATACGGCTCAGATCCGGCTGACTGCATCATGTGTTGTGATCGTGTCTAGGCGCAGGTCCTCCATCTGATCTGGATACGGCTCAGATCCGGCTGACTACATCATGTGTTGTGGTCGTGTCTAGGCTCAGGTCCACCATCTGATCTGGATACGGCCCGGATCCGGCTGACTACATCATGAGTTGTGATCGTGTCTAGGGGCAGGTACTGCATCTCATCTGGATACGGCTCAGATCCGGCTGACTACATCATGCGTTGTGGTTGTGTCTAGGCCAGGTCCTCCATCTGATCTGGATACGGCCCGGATCCGGCTGACTACATCATGGTTGTGGTCGTGTCTAGGCGCAGGTCCACCATCTGATCTGGATACGGCCCGGATCCGGCTGACTACATCATGGTTGTGATCGTGTCTAGGGCAGGTCCTCCATCTCATCTGGATACGGCTCAGATCCGGCTGATTACATCATGCGTTGTGGTCGTGTCTAGGCGCAGGTCCTCCATCTGATCTGGATACGGCCCGGATCCGGCTGACTACATCATGCGTTGTGGTCGTGTCTAGGCGCAGGTCCTCCATCTGATCTCGATACGGCCTGGATCCGGCTGACTACATCATGTGTTGTGGTCGTGTCTAGGCACAGGTCCTCCATCTGATCTGGATACGGCTCATGAATGCTGACTCATCAATGAGTTTGTGGTCGTGTCTAGGTGGAGGTCCTCCATCTGATATGAATACGGCCCGGATACGGCTGACTACATCATGCGTTGTGGTCGTGTCTAGGCTCAGGTCCTCCATCTGATCTGGATACGGCCCGGATCCGGCTGACTACATCATGCGTTGTGGTCGTGTCTAGGCGCAGGTCCTCCATCTGATCTGGATACGGCCTGGATCCGGCTGACTACATCATGTGTTGTGGTCGTGTCTAGGCACAGGTCCTCCATCTGATCTGGATACGGCCTGAATGCTGACTACATCATGAGTTATGGTCGTGTCTAGGTGGAGGTCCTCCATCTGATCTGGATACGGCTCAGATCCGGCTGACTACATCATGCGTTGTGGTCGTGTCTAGGCTCAGGTCCTCCATCTGATCTGGATACGGCCCGGATCCGGCTGACTACATCATGAGTTGTGATCGTGTCTAGGCGCAGGTCCTCCATGTCATCTGGATACGGCTCAGATCCGGCTGACTGCATCATGTGTTGTGGTCGTGTCTAGGCTCAGGTCCTCCATCTGATCTGGATACGGCCCGGAACCGGCTGACTACATCATGAGTTGTGATCGTGTCTAGGCGCAGGTCCTCCATCTGATCTGGATACGGCTCAGATCCGGCTGACTACAACATGTGTTGTGGTCGTGTCTAGGCTCAGGTCCTCCATCTGATCTGGATACGGCCCGGATCCGGCTGACTACATCATGTGTTGTGGTCGTGTCTAGGCGCAGTTCCTCCATCTGATCTGGATACGGCCTGGATCCGGCTGACTACATCATGTGTTGTGGTCGTGTCTAGGCACAGGTCCTCCATCTGATCTGGATACGGCCTGAATGCTGACTACATCATGAGTTGTGGTCGTGTCTAGGTGGAGGTCCTCCATCTGATCTGAATACGGCCCGGATCCGGCTGACTACATCACGAGTTGTGGTCGTGTCTAGGCACAGGTCCTCCATCTGATCTAGTCATGATCTAGTCATGATGTAGTCATGATCTGGATACGGCCCGGATCCGGCTGACTACATCATGCGTTGTGGTCGTGTATAGGCTCAGGTCCTCCATCTGATCTGGATACGGCCCGGATCCGGCTGACTACATCATGAGTTGTGATCGTGTCTAGGCGCAGGTCCTCCATCTCATCTGGATACGGCTCAGATCCGGCTGACTACATCATGTGTTGTGGTTGTGTCTAGGCGCAGGTCCTCCATCTGATCTGGATACGGCTCAGATCCGGCTGACTACATCATGTGTTGTGGTCGTGTCTAGGCTCAGGTCCTCCATCTGATCTGGATATGGCCCGGATACGGCTGACTACATCATGAGTTGTGGTCATGTCTAGGCGCAGGTCCTCCATCTGATCTGGATACGGCTCAGATCCGGCTGACTACATCATGAGTTGTGGTCGTGTCTAGGCGCAGGTCCTCCATCTGATCTGGATACGGCTCAGATCCGGCTGACTACATCATGTGTTGTGGTCGTGTCTAGGCTCAGGTCCTCCATCTGATCTGGATACGGCCCGGATACGGCTGACTACATCATGTGTTGTGGTCGTGTCTAGGTGCAGGTCCTCCATCTGATCTGGATACGGCTCAGATCCGGCTGACTACATCATGCGTTGTGGTCGTGTCTAGGCTCAGGTCCTCCATCTGATCTGCCTATGGCCCGGATCCGGCTGACTACATCATGTGTTGTGGTCGTGTCTAGGCTCAGGTCCTCCATCTGATCTGGATACGGCCCGGATACGGCTGACTACATCATGAGTTGTGATCGTGTCTAGGCGCAGGTCCTCCATCTGATCTGGATACGGCTCACATCTGGCTGACTACATCATGAGTTGTGGTCGTGTCTAGGCGCAGGTCCTCCATCTGATCTGGATACGGCTCAGATCCGGCTGACTACATCATGTGTTGTGGTCGTGTCTAGGCTCAGGTCCTCCATCTGATCTGGATACGGCCCGGATACGGCTGACTACATCATGTGTTGTGGTCGTGTCTAGGTGCAGGTCCTACATCTGATCTGGATACGGCTCAGATCCGGCTGACTACATCATGCGTTGTGGTCGTGTCTAGGCTCAGGTCCTCCATCTGATCTGCCTATGGCCCGGATCCGGCTGACTACATCATGTGTTGTGGTCGTGTCTAGGCTCAGGTCCTCCATCTGATCTGGATACGGCTCGGATCCGGCTGACTACATCATGTGTTGTGGTCGTGTCTAGGCTCAGGTCCTCCATCTGATCTGGATACGGCCCGGATCCGGCTGACTACATCATGTGTTGTGGTCGTGTCTAGGCTCAGGTCCTCCATCTGATCTGGATACGGTCCGGATCCGGCTGACTACATCATGTGTTGTGGTCGTGTCTAGGCGCAGGTCCTCCATCTGATCTGGATACGGCCCGGATCCGGCTGACTACATCATGTGTTGTGGTCGTGTCTAGGCTCAGGTCCACCATCTGATCTGGATACGGCTCAGATCCGGCTGACTACATCATGCGTTGTGGTCGTGTCTAGGCACAGGTCCTCCATCTGATCTGGATAAGGCCCGGATACGGCTGACTACATCATGAGTTGTGATCATGTCTAGGCTCAGGTCCACCATCTGATCTGGATACGGCCCGGATTATGGTTGTTATGGGAAGTGTTCCTGGTCCTGACCTAATTATTACTGAGCAGAAAGCTGGCAGCACGTTCATCAACAACTCCAGATTTCAATAGAGGGTTTTCAGTGTGATCTCCTTCTCTCTCTGTCTCGTGTAGTTGAAGCTGTTATTGGTGGTTGTTCTCTCTCTGTCTCATGTAGATGAATCTGTTTTATGTGGTTGTTCTCTCTGTTGTTCTGCTGTTGTCCTACTCCCTCTCTCCAGCAGGAGATGCTCCTGTCTCGGTTCACTGTCACAGGATCTCAGATGGGAAAGATGAAGACCATTAACAGAGGATGACACAGGAGATTCAGAGGAGAATGGACGGCAGAAGATGACTCTCATTATGCTATTATTGGAGATATTTGGTAGACCTGGAACTGGTGAAATCCATCAGCATGAAGATCAGACCTGTGTCTTACACCTTCCAGTGTTTCTCGGAAACAACCAATACAACTATCAAAGGTCATGGGTTTCCTTTCCTCTGTTTAATGTGTAAGATTATTTATGGCTCCTGGTGTGTGTATTCTCATCACTTCTTTTCTTTTTTTGTTTTGAGTCACTTGTTTAAATTTACATTAGAAACGAATCAACAATAAACTTCAATAAACTCCTGAAATGAATGACATTTTGTGTCGATGTAGATTGTATTGTGTTTATGTCCACAATATACATCAGAAACACTCAATCGCCAGTGCTCATTCACTTCCTATTAACAGACTTTTGTGTGTAAATGAACAAAGTCTGCTTTCTCCATTACACCTCACACAGATATCCCCGTTACTCTGAGTCCTACATCTCACTCTGGATCCTCAGTGGACAGATACTGCTGTAGTTCTCACATGAGGACTTGACTTCACTAAGAATGTTTTGCTAACGCTGCCATTAGGTTATAAAAAAATGTATTTCTAAATGTTCTCTAAACATTTAAAATGTAATTTAAAAATTGTTTTGCTTATGAGAACATTAAGGGAACATTTTCATTTTATCAATCTGGAAACATTATTGGAATGTTACTTTTTAATGTTTTTTTTAATTTCTGAAAAACATAGTAACATTTAAAAAATGTTGGACAATTGTCTAACAAAACATTTTAGTTTAACGATATATAAATATTATAATGTATTTGTGCCAATGTTTTGAGAACATTATTAAAGACCAGCTAACTTTGAATGGACATTCTATTAAAGACACTGGAATAATGTTTGTTCATAACTTTGAGAAAACCTTGCCTGTTCCTTGTCAGATCTTCAAGCGTTGTCTTAGGCCTGGAGTCAAAAAGTGTGAATATAATATATAATACAAATGTAACATCCAATGGCAGCGTACTGATTGATTTATGAAACGAAAAGAAACATTAAGGCTGTCATTAAGTATTTTCCCTTAATTAAAGGTTCCTTAAGTAATCTGCTGAACTCAAATGCGATTTTGTGTTTTTATGTGATTTTATGATTTCATGTTATTTGAGGAGCTGGATGTACCGATGTGCATTCAGAATACGCCTGTTAAAAGTATGAGCGTGAAATGGTGTGTTTTGTCAAAAATACAATTGAATGAACAATGAACACACACACACACACACACACACACACACACACACACACACACACACACACACACACACACACCCTAAACCTACCCATCACACACACACACCTAAACCTACCAATCACACCACACACACACACACACAACCACACACACACACACACACACACACACACACACACACACACACACACACACACACACCCCACACACACACACACACACCAACACCACACACACACACACACACACACACACACACACACACAACACACAACCACACCAACACACACACACACTAAATGTACTTTTCACACAAAACTTTCTGTAGATTTACATTTTCAAAAAAACTCGATTTATAAAATGATTTATAAGCTGTTTTCCTCATGAGGACCAAACAATGTCCCCACATGGTCAGACACGACTAGTATTATTATATCTGTAATATTATTATTATTATACTGTAAGTGTGACATCACTATAAGGCTCTGCAATCAGCTCGTAGTGTTCTTGTTTCTGTGCATTAACACTACTGAACTCTGTATACGGGTCATGCGTGATATACAGTATATCTTCAAGTTCTGTAACTTAAAAACTTAATACATATATGAATACCGTAATTCCTCAAATAAAAACCGGTATTCAAATAAACGCCGGGCCTCTGATAGTGGCCGGGTGCGTGGTCAACGCGGACAAATAAAGGCCGGTCTCAAATTAAGGCCGGGGAAAAATTAGTGTACACTCAAAGACGGACGCGCGGTGCGCTTGTCATATATCACAACTATTCAGTGTTTTAACCACATGTTTATTTTAGGTTTCAGACATTTAAATAGATAAGATTTATAGCAAAACAATACATTTATAGTTTGTAAAATACACAATGGTGTCTATGGAAGCAGCAATAACAATCCATTCAAATATATTTGGCGACGTGTTTTATTCATATCAGATACACAGTGTAAGTATAAAGTTTACTCTATTCTTCTCCCAGTTCGCCGGCCACTTACTTTCATGCATTTCGGGAGAAACTGAAGAATTCACGCGCTGTGTAACGTAATAAATCCAACAGGAATCTCTGAACTGCGGTGCCGATCTCACGTTACAGATCAGGATCAATTATAAAGGGTTTTAAACGACAAAACAAACTCACTTACACTGATTTGAGAGTCAGAATATAAGATAGTTGATGACATGGTAAGCAAGTTTGTTAATATTTAGAAATAAAAGCGCTACATCTGTCATACAGCGCTATTTTGGCTGTGGTGAACACGTGCCAAGCATGACGCGTCACCATGGAAACTTGGCTGACGGGCGGGCGGGGATCGCGAATTAGAAATAAAGGCCTGCCTCTAATAAAAGCCTGCTTCAAATAAAAGCCGGCTACCATCTGCAGTTCAGGTAAATAAAGGCCCCGGTCTTTATTTGAGGAATTACGGTATGTTAATTTTAAGGGAATATTTCTATAAAGGGTAGCAGACTTTCCAAATGTTCTCTGGGAAACAACCCAAGATAGATGTTGTAGAATGATGAATATTACAGTAATCTACAGTCCTCACATTACACATGACATTACAACCAAACTGACATGAAATATATAAAGCCTATATGTATTAAGCGTTACATTACGTTTATGCATTAGATGCTTTTAACAACTTACATTTCATTGCATTGTATACATTTTATGTATTCCCTGGGAATCAAACCCATTATTTTACTGTAAGAAGAACTTGCACTGATGTATAAAAGCATTTACAGTTTACTGCAGCTTTGAGAAGTGATAATAAGTGTTCGTGTATGTGTTTGAGTTTGCAGAGTTGGGTTATTGACTGTGATTGACAGTGTCTGCTGTCCTGGATCGGTTCCTCCTCTCTGTCCTAATAATAATAATAATAAATATAATAATGACTTTATTCATAGTACTTATACTCACACACTCTCTGTAAACACAACTTAAAATATCAGATACATCCACAATACTGTATTTAATTACAGTTGGTTCTCCTGTAGAATCATGCGATTTAGATTGATACTTTACAGCACAAAATAATCCAGCCATATTGTGTTTGAACAGTGTCAATGAGGATTATTGATTATTATTAATGAATCGCCAGTTTTTCATGTTAGAAGAGCAGAAATTACAGCATGAGCTTAAACCACATTAGATTATGTACAATTCACCTCTACTTAAAATATGAAGCGATTTAATTATGATAATGTGACAACAGCTATGATTTTCATCTTTAAAAATTATGAGTTTAATATTTTATTCAATATATTAAAACATATGATGATGACGACAAGAAAAACTGCCTTAACAGAAGAGAATAAAGACTTGCGCATTAATGCTAATGCACTTTTAAAACGCAGGTAGACCTACAGTATTAATAAGAAAAGCACTTTGATAATGTCCATTAAAGAGTGCGTATGACAGACTCTATCTATATCTATATCTATATCTCTATCCTCTATCCTCTATCTATATCTCTATCTATATCCTCTATCTCTATCTCTACAGGACATGACTGTGGGAAACACTAAACACACACTACTGGAGCTGAGCAGCTCTGAAGAACGAGGAAAACAAGGGCTTTACTATACAAGAGCTCACTCAGATTTATTTTGTTAGGCCATATATTTTATTTATCATCAAAGATAGAGATATCCTAATTTATTTTATTAGATTTGTGGAAAAACAATAAAATATTCACACTGATTGGTTTATTTTAGGCTGTTTTCACAACCAATCCACTGAAATTGTGTTACTTAAATACGCAATAAATACACATTTCAGTGTGTGTGTGTGTGTGTGTGTGTGTGTGTGTGTGTGTGTAAGTAGCCTATATAATGACTAACCTATATAATAGAGCCTGCTGTACAGTACATTATAGCATTATGTAGTCTTGACTCTGAGATTTTTACGTGACGCGCGCGTAAATTTGAGAAAGATGTAATAATAAAAAAAAGTAGCCGACCCCTTCATTAAGACAAATTAGTTTCAACAATATCATTGCCCTTCACAAAATGGCGATACTTTTTTCAATTAAACGACACTCACCCGTGTGTGACAGTCATGCGCAATATTCATATAGCCTATAACCCCGCAGTGACCCAACACCGTGTTTATCCTCTACAACATAATAGAAAAAACACACAGACATAGAAATAACGCAGAATAAATTATATTTATTGCTGTCTCTCTTCCTTTCCTTCTCGTCGTCTTTGCAGTTTTCGGCACGCCCATGTTTTCTTCTGTGATTATGATATGAATGCATGAAGATAATAAACACCAGGGTTTCTGAAGAACAGTAGTCTGACATAACACACATAGAAACGCAATGTTCTCGGGTGAAAATAAAAGCCTTCATCATCTGAGGATCTGACGGCTCCACTTACACTAATGAACATTATACGGGCTGAATGTGAAACTGGAGAAGTTCATAGGTGTGTGTGTGTGTGTGTGTGTGTGTGTGTGTGTGTGTGTGTGTGTGTGTGTGTGTGTGTGTGTGTGTGTGTGTGTTGTGTGTTGTGTGGTGTGTGTGTGTGTGTGTGTGTTGTGTGTCCTGTTGATCAGCTAACGGGAGCCGGCCCTGTACTAATACAAGACTTTATTTCTGACTAAAGTTTATCATGACCAGACCCAGACCTTTAAATAAAAAGCAGGTAAACTGTCCACACGCAATAGTGTCGTCAAGGATAAGAGAAGATGTGCGATGAGTGTGTGTGACACACAGAGGGCGCTCTCTTCATTACAGCCACAGATGCGGCCAAATGTGCAACATAATTAATTTATGTACAATATTTGATCACAGCATATTTTTAAATCATCTTGTATACAGTCACGCTAAATGTATATTGTTAAGCTGATCGACAAGAGGGTCGAATAATGATGAAATTGTTTCTACGTCAGTTGAAAATATAGGCAATGTAAGCGATGCAAAATCTAATTATTTCTTTGCAAAACCTAATTAGGCATTAAAAAAGGTTAACGCCAGCGCCTGAAACCGTTTTTGTTTAATAATCCCATTACTGACGGCTCATCATGTATAAAATGGCGCAGAAGGACACAAACTTTCCACTTGTTAAAGTGAATCTCCCAGAAAAAGACAAGACAAACTCTACTGTTAGGATATGACAGGATCCCGCACGGAAAGCGCTTTACGGCACTGTGAGTAACGGCGGAGCTTTATTCCTCTTTCAGCTCGCACATTCTTAAATGCTCTTTTATGTGAAGTGCAATCCGCAGGATATTTTGTGCAATGCTGAATGTTAGTGGGTTTTGCAGTGTTTTGTCCTCTGAGATCATCCTACGTGTCGGAGCATCTGCAAACAGCGCTTATTCTCAGAGGAATCGCAGTCTTTTACGGCGGCTCATTTTCACAAAGACGGAATACTTATAGATAGCTGGCGGTGAGTGGCGAATAAACGAACGAGAATTAAAAACGCAAAAACAAATCAGGCAGACTATAGTGTGATGCTTTACTTTGCCTTTCAATGTATTGCGCAGAACACTGGTTTATTCTGCAGCGCAACACGTGAACGCGCTTTTAGAAAGGCTGTTTATAGCCTACATAAAACCGCAATTTATATCGTTTTAAATTAAATACAGAATTCTTTAAGTTACACATTTTGAGAACATTTGAACTTGGACAATATATTTCCAGTTTATCTCAAGTCCACGCGGTTTTAATGAAGAAATAAGTGCATGCTTTAAATTTCGCAGCCTTGCCTCTGAAAAAAAAAAGAGAAGAACGACCAAATAAAGCATTTTCGTAAAACCGAGAAAATTACCAGGGAAACCCTTTCACTTGTCCACCCTTAACCTCTCCCTGTTTGGAAACGGATCCATCACACCGGCCGATGGGCTGCATAGAAACTCTTGCTGAACAAAAGCGTCGGACTGACAGCTCGGAGTCAAAGCCTGTAAAGCCGGAGAAATCAAAGAGTCTCAGAGTAATGCTGTTATCGGGAGAGAGACTGTATTCTCCCCGCAGCTGTGTATCGAACACCAGATAAAGAGATTAAACAAACAGCAGCACAAACACAGCCAAACAAACCCGATTCTGGACAAGCGAGGAGAAAGGACAAAAGAAGAAAAAGGGAAGCAGAAAATCGACGTGTAAAAGAAATTATTGATAAAAAGAAATATCGCACAAATATGAGCGCGCGAGATTAAAATGTAGTAATTGGGATTTTGGAATGTCTTTAAATAGGCCTACTTTATTCTCATTCCTAATACACATTAATTACAATTAAAAAAAAATATCGGCTGTGTTTTGGAATTTATAAAGGTCATTCGGGCGTTTTTAAACTTCTGAAAACATTCACGGTCTCTATATAATACAGGATCTTTTTCCTTTTTTACATTAAATTATGAGGGAAGATCTTCTGTGATCTTTGAGCATTTGAATGGGAACACGAGTAAATAGACACACTGGAAGAGTATTGTTTATTCAGATTTGACCTGTTTGTTGAGTTGCAGGGATCATGAGGCGTTTCGCGTGTTTCAGGATGACCTGATCTATTGTCTCTAAAGACGCGCTCAAACGGGCGTCAATAATGCGACAAATAATGTTAGAATTTACAAAACAATATTTAGAAACGAGATAAGGTTGTTGGTTTTTTGTGCGAAAATGAACGATAAGTTAAAATGATTTTTTTACATATACTGCACGGGTTTAAATGCTTTAATTTTGCGTGCTATTTACATCCGATACACCCATTTGTGAATAAGATACAAAAATATACACACCCAACCAATTTTACCAATTTTAAAAATTGTACATTTTGCGTGCTCGCACGTTTACTTTAAAGAGCCAAATAAAAGCATGAATTCGTGCTATAGATATGCGAGGACATCGTGTTGCACATACAGACATTCTCTCGTTTTTGAGTTTCATTTTCCTGATAATCCGTGTCTTCCTACATAAATATGTGTGTTATGACATCATACACTTTAATCAAGTGAAATTAAATTTCGTACGTTTTTGTCATGGACATCTCACTGAGATACACACTAATAGACAATGGCAATTATCGGACTATAACAATAAATTCAGAAGGTACACTAAATCACACATAAATAACAGCACACAAATAAACAGATAACACCTGGCTCCAGTAAATCATACAGAAATAAGCCCTGCAAATGAAAATAAGTCCCCTAAAACTGTGGACTATCTGGAATTATTGCACAAAACAGCCGAACAGTTCACCAGCAGCAGTGCAATAACCCAGCAGAAATTAAAACATGACAAAGAAGCCAGTTTCACAAGAGATCCAGTGTGTGTTAATTATTCAGATGTTGGTAATGATTCTCTATGCGAATATTAACCGTTTAACCTAATGTGTTCCCTGTTTTCGATGAACTTCGTATTTTATGAGGCGTTTTCCAAAGCTAAATAGAGACATCAAATTAAAAATGAGTTATTGACAGGTCGAGGCAAATAATCCGAGGCCTTGGTCTGCACACAAAGAGCACTTTTATAACTGCCCCGTGGAGGCTTTAGTGTCAAGAGGACCATAACAGTATCGTTATTAACTATCAGCTACAATCTCGCCATGACTTAATCAAACACAACGAGCTCGAGTGGGAGTACGGATGTAATAATGGCTTTAAAATATGACGAAATTATTTCCCGTCATTGCAAAAAACAAATTGAACATTTATTGCATATATATTAAAAATTATAGGCTTGTGCTTGGAGCTCGTGTCTGTTTTATTGAGGCGCTCCTAAAGGTGAATCCTCCGAGGAAACATTTTTTTCTGTCTCGTTATTCCCACTGGAGAATGTTGCAAAATTGCCTTGAATCTGGTAAATTGATTCGGTAAAAAAAAAAAAAAAAATCACAACCAATGCGCGAAGAACAACACCTCGCCCTGTTTAATGAGCTGACAAGTGCACTGAAACTGGGCTACTGTTCCTGACCTTAAAATAATAAAAACCAAGACGTGACTGTTATTTTTGCTTGGCCTGCGCTGCAATCCAAGAATTAAAAATAAAAAAAATAAACCTCTCATATACTTATTATGATTGGTTTCCTAAACATACCGATTATGCATCTACAATGCGTGCATTGAGGACGAGCTCTGGAAATAGCGCAGACTCCCGGCGGCATGGCGCACAGGCTCGGAGCGCTTTGTCTCTGATGCGGGATGAATGCCTGTGTCACCAACATGATTGGTTTGCACTATTAAATTGTCAAAAAGAACGGATTTCCCTAATAATGGTTTTTATGAAGAGTTATGGAATGTGGCGTTTCTGGGGACTAACAAGGGTTAGGGGAGGGAGGGGGAGCCCAAGGTCACGCAGAGTTTCCATCAGTGATTGTGCTTTAACCTCACTGTGTGGTCAGAGCAGTTTGTCCCAGCACAGAATAACTCTAGCCTAACCCAACATCACGCGCAGGTAGGTGAGAGATCCAGCGCTATCTCACGACCAGTTCCTTCGAGTGAGTGAGTGAGTACGAATTCGTATGATTGATCTAAACCCCAGTGATGGGTAAATTTAGGAGTGGGGTCAGGGGTAGGTCATTCGAATTAGCCACCTCGTAAAATTCGTACGAAATTTCGAACCACCTGTAATCCGGTTAAACTGACGTCATCGGCTGCGGTCGTAATAATGTCGGCGTTTAATAAAACCCTCGGTGCTCAAAATCACAACCTTTCACTCTAAAAAATGATGGGTTGTTTCAACCCAATTTTGGGTCAAATATGGACAAACCCAGCCGCTAGGTTACATTTTAAATTACATTTTTTTGACCACACGTTTGGGTTTGTCCATATTTGAACCAAAATTGGGTTAAAACAACCCAGCATTTTTTATACCCAGCGTTTTTTTCTACACAACCTTATAAATACTAGCGCAATCTTTGTGTGTGTGTGTGTGTGTGTGTGTGTGTGTGTGTGTGTGTGTGTGTGTGTGTGTGTGTGTGTGTGTGTGTGTGTGTGTGTGTGTGTGTGTGTGTGTGTGTGTGTTGTGTGTGTGTGTGTGTGTGTGTGTGTGTGTGTTAAATGTTAACAGCTCGGATCAATCCATTCTTTCTCGAACAACAAATCAGTGTTGACTCGAACACTCGGACCCATTGTGTGCATTGTGTTGCTGACCTCGGTTGAAGATTTATGTATTTTTGATATTAAATTCCGTCTGTCATTAACACTGCTCTCTTGTTGACTTTTCTTGACCCGTCGACCCGTTCCCCAAACTTTCCCATATTTACCGCGGGACCCCTCCTCCTCCTCCTCTTCTTCTTCTTCTTCTTCGCCTCCACGTTGCCCGTGTGCTGTTTGCTCTGTTCTTGAACTTCAGTGCATCACACAGCCGTGTCCCCCTCCTGTACTTTGAACTCTAGATCTTCCCCTGAGTAAATGGCTTGTCCTACACGTCTCCCCCTGGCTGCCCAGCTTGCTAATTAGTTAAACAAACGCGGCCGCTAATGATTCCCCGGGCCGGCCGGGCTGGAGTCGTTTTGTTCGGCTGGGCTTCCGCTGGCTCGGCTCTGTCGGGTCCTGTTAGAGCCGTGGCCTCTCTGACCCACACCAGCGGCGGGGTGTTGGAGCTGCTGACCGCCCTGTCCGAAGGGCCATCCCCCACCAGGCCAAAGGCCACAGGCCGAGACAGGCTCGGTGCCACCAGCTGTTATTCAGTGACACACACCACACAGCGCTCGACAGACACCTATATATACATCAAGCATATAGACGTACATTTTTAGTTTCATAAAACGTGCACGCCATTTTGTCGTCGCCGTAGTGCTTGGCATAAACATGGGTTCCATTAAGTTTTCTTTGCGATGTTTGGCCATTTGTCTGTGCGCTTCGAGGAGGTCTGGCCAGAAATGGACACTAATTGCGGGCCTGAAACACTGCTGGCCTCGGGCGATCCCAGACCTGCTCGTCAGCGGGTAATTGACAAGGGCTTGTCTGTTTTTGAGAGCAGCTGGTCCTAAGCACTGGCACACAAACGCAATCTTGACACGGCCTCTATATTCGCCCGGAGGAGTCTGAGGGAAAACGCAGTTAAATAGAGGGAGATTTATTAAAACTCCCTTTGGGTGTCGCGAAGTAAGATGTTACCCTTGCCTTACTACCCTTGTTAATAATGGAGGGCAGGAGCTAATTTAGTATGTGACATGTGCTGTCTTGCATGTTGGGCAAACAAGCGCGGGAATTGTAAACCGAATATATATATATATATATATATATATATATATATATATATATATATATATATATATATATATATATATATATATATATATATATATATATATATATATATATATATATAGTTCAAACTCTCTGACCCAAATGCCGCATGGTCTTTATTTTTGAAGAGGTTGTATAAAGCAAATTCATCTACATAAAGCAACCCTAATGCCCAATAAAATCTAATCATATTATCGTGATATTAATGCATTAAGGCGCCATAAACCTACTCTATAGATAGTGAGATGAATTTTAAGCGCATACTTTAAAAGGAACAGCCTGGAGTCCATCACACTGATAAAAGGCCTTTCTTGAGATTTGAGCATATAGTGTGCTGGAGCAGTCAACAGACACTGAGCTGGTATTGTTTGCTTATAAAACGGAGAGAGTTTCTCCAGCTTTCCCACTGCCGGCCCGGATGAATGTAAAGAAATCCCTTTCTGTCCGCTTTTACACTGAAATCGCGATTTTTTCGTGTATTCTCACGAAGCTCCCCCCTAATGTCACCGCAACAATGCCCGGAGTGAAGCACCCCGGCGGAGCGCCACAGTTGGGGATCTCTGCGATTGTTTTAGACATCTTTAGATTTCATCAATCAAAATGACTGCAGTTTTCCATAAAAATGCTGAATTTAGGACAAGGTCTGAGAGAGCTAGGTAGAAAATGCGCCGCTGTCTCGATCGATGATAAATGGCCATCCTTTGAGTCAGTGAACAGAGAATACGTGCTCGACTCGCTTGTCCTGCAGGTTTTATTTTTTTATGAATAAAATGGGTTGACAATGACATAGGAGCTCATTTGGATTACATTATTGTTTTTAAGACTTCAAAATTATAGTATAGTTCCCAGTAGAAGCATTAAGTCTAATATTTGCTTTTCTGTATTTCGAGAGAAAATAACACTTCCACAGACTATAAGCTCGGTAAAAAAATAGGCTAATTTACACGCAGTGCATGCCTACAGGCCTGAGAACAGCGATATTACACGCACAAAATAGCCCGATTTTACAGTATTTTTTGCGAATGGTAATTTTACAATAAGCGTTTCGTTAAATGTGTATAATATCTAATGATCGGCTGTAGCCTCGAGCTCCCCGAAGGCTTAGGGCACAATATGACATGTTGCTTGATTGGCTCATTAAAGCAGTGAATTATCGTTTTATCTTAATTTACCTGCTCATTTTAAATCTGCGTGTAATAATCCGAGTAAGAGCTTAATGACTGGATACTGATTTAAGAGAGATCTAATGTTAATAAGGCCTGTCACCTTAAATTTACATTTAGTGTGAAGAGATAATAGATAGATAGAGCCCTATAGACAGATAAGATAGATAGATTAGATAGATAGATAGATAGATAGATAGATAGATAGATAGATAGATAGATAGATAGATAGATAGATAGATAGATAGATAGATAATAGATAGATAGATAGAAAAAAGCAATATATTGTTAATTTTGTTTTTGCTTTTATTTTTTGACTACGAT
The DNA here is from genome assembly GCA_036326025.1 of Chrosomus eos. Lineage (NCBI taxonomy): Eukaryota > Metazoa > Chordata > Actinopteri > Cypriniformes > Leuciscidae > Chrosomus > Chrosomus eos. The sequence goes on along the minus strand of CM070835.1, from coordinate 38,642,127 downwards.
ATTTGAATGGAATTAATGTCCTGTCCTGATTACTATAAAGATCATTAATAGGCCTATATACTTGTTGATAAATAAGCCGTGCAGTAAAATCCTCTGTTGAGAAAGAAAGGCATCTAGGGCCTGAATTGACCTTGTCGGGTTGAAGAATTGTGTAATTTTGTCTGTTGGTTGGGTCGGGTGGGCACTGATGCTAATTGATGGGTGAAGTGGCGTTGTGCTGTTATTGGGCGAGAGAGAGAGAGAGAGAGAGAGAGAGAGAGAGAGAAGGAGAGAGAGAGAGAGGAGAGAGAGAGAGAGAGAGAGAGAGAGAGAGAGAGAGAGAGAGAGAGAGAGAGAGAGGAAGAGAGCTGTAATCGCATTGAGTTGATCCTGCAGGAGATGCGCGGCCAGCGGGGAAACGCGTTATTAAAAAAGTTCTGCCGAGAGAGAAGTTCCACACACACTGATGCTTAGTGACGTCACCGAGTTCCACACACACTGATACTGTGTGACGTCATCGAGTTCCACGCACGCACTGATACGGAGTGACCTCATCGAGTTCCACACGCTGATGCTGAGTGATGTAATCGAGTTCCACACATTGATGCTGTGTGACGTCACCGAGTTCCACGCACTGATACTGAGTGAATTCACGGAGTTCCACTCACTGATGAAGAAGTGATGTCATCGACACTGCTGACGACACATCCTTCTCCATCCTGTACTCTAGATAATGAACGGAGAAATAGAGAAAATTGCGCTATTGGTTCACTGTAAAACATCTTTTCATGCACGGTAAAAAAAAAAAAAAGACGATATTAGATTTCATAGAACAATACATGAATTGCCTACAATTTTATTTTTACATTTTACAATGCAATTATATATTTACATTAAAATTGTTAATAATGGCCTTTAATGATAAAATATGGGCAACCTACATATTTCATAGGATATTTGAGTTCGCTTAAGTTAAAGGTGCAGTGTGTAGATTTTAGTGAGATCTAGCGGTTCGGTTGCGAGTTGCACTAATGGCTCTGCCCACTGCTCACCCCTCCCTTTCGGAGAAGCTACAGTGGCTAACCAGCGCATTTCTCCACATAGCAAACCCATTATACAGCGAGGGAGAAGAACCACATGAAACTACAACTACATATTTTTCTAACAGGGTAGTAAAAGTTTAGCTGGCTAATATGAGCCGTTACTGTGGCTGAGCTGGTTAAAGCGTTAAACCTTGTTTATACTCGACGCGTCCGCATGAGCCCAAAGGTGATTGTAACAGCGCGCGTGCCTCTGCATCCCTTAGACACCATTTACTACACACAAATTAATAAATAATAATGAATAAAAATATTGGTTTTGAAAACTCTTTGCGATCGACTTAAAATGCTTCTAAGATGGACTTGTGGACCGCGATCGACGAGTTGGTGACTCCTGTAACGCTACTGTTTTACAGTCAATAGCTAATCAGCTGATCGTCAAAGCCATAACACAGCGAGGGAGAAGAATTAAGTTACATGAAACAATCCAACTACATATTTTACACCACTGACATGGGAAAAGTCACTACTCACGGTGTCTATGGCTAGCTTCTAGCTTTCTGTGGCTTCTCTTTCAAGGTAGTGACGAACACGCTCTGTAGCGCTGTGTGTTCGCTGTCGGCTACGCTAGAAACATTATGTCACAACATGTCGACCTCCACAGAAGTGGGCGCCCGCGGTTATGGAGATATAAATGTCTCATTCTAAGGTAATACAAAACATAACGGTTCATTAAGTAAGGTCTTTATACACCACTGAACACATAGTTATGGATCTTTTATTGCATTTATGTCAATAGATCCTCAGAAATATTACACACTGCACCTTTAATGTTTGGCTACATTGGGAGTGTTTTATATTTAGTTCATGAACATATTTTCCCCTGATGAGTTTTTACATTCGTGTGGGCTCAAATTTATATTATTAGGCTATTACAGTAAAATAAGTTGGGCTATTTTTTTAACCCAGCCATTGGATTGGATTATGTTGGGTTATTTAAAAAAATGTTGGGTCATTTTTAAAATCCATTTTAAAAATTTCTAGTAATAACTCGGCTGTTGGGTTAAATATGTTGCATTTACACTTGTGTATTTAGAATTTTTGTACACAACTATATTTACATTAAATTCTAGACTCCCCAATATTTAGTTTGCAATTTAAAAATATATTTGTTGAGACATATTTACTGTTTTACTTACAAATAAAATATCTGTTTTAAAAAAACAAAATGTATTTTAATAATTAAAATAATGTCATAAATAAATACTTAACTGTATGGTTACTTTTAACCCAACAGGCTTTTAACCCAATGCACTGGGTTATAATTATTCACAGTTGGGAAGGTGCTATACCACCCCATAGTTGGGTTACTCGTTGGGTTATTTTTAGCCCAACAATATTAACTGTGTATTATTATTATAATAATTATAATTATACACTCAAAAGGTTCCTTTAGCGGTGATGAAGAACATGTTTGTGGTTCTCCAACCCTTCAGTGATCAACTCTTAAAAGCAGCATTTTTTTCTTAGTCTGACCATTTCTTATAATCTAAAGAAGCTTGGAAGGAAATGTTTCATGAGCGTTGAAGATTTTTGACTGAACCACAGATAAGAGCTGTTATTTTTAAGAGTAATTACTGTGCTAATTATGATGAACTTCCTCTGTATCACCATATTTCACAGTAGGCTACAGTACAACATTGGTTATGCTAACATTAATAGTGCTAAAATTATATCCCGCCATTATTGTGACAACTTCACCCATTACATTAAAGTCATGTTGGGTTTCTAACCTAAAAAACCCACAACATTTGATAGTGTAAAAAGGATTCAGAGGGGTTTTAGGCAGCGGTTCAACAACAGAACACCAGCTTTAGCAGCATTAGCTAGTGTTGTGCTAGCATAACACTTCTTTCTGCTTCTGTTTACAAAGTCCGGGGAAATCACAGTTTCTTTAAAAAGAGAAAATCTCAAAAATAAATAATTTTATAAAACATGAGCTAAAAATAGCTGCCTAGTTTACAACAAATCAAACAGAAGCTGTGAGGATCGTGGCGAACTGTCTTAATTTTTCTAAATGTGTGTATTGCGAGACAGCGCTTCAGAAGAAACACACGATTGATTTGAGTGATCAGTCTCACAGTAAACATTCTCTGTGTCTCTCTTTCTCCTTTAGAGCTGCTCGAAGCTGAGCTGGGATGATTGATGAGGGATGAGGGCAAGGCCATGAAGACACACACACACACACACACACGGCTCAATAGCGGGAGCGCGCGCTCAATAGAGGCGCGTGCGCGCGGAGAGGAAGGTGCTCTGTTGTCCCATAATCCAGTTATCCCGTTATCCATTGAGCCACCAGCCGTCTGAGAGAGAGAGAGAGAGAGAGAGAGAGAGAGAGAGAGAGGAGAGAGAGAGAGAGAAGAGAGAGAGAGAGAGAGAGAGAGAGAGAGAGAGAGAGAGAGAGAGAGAGAGATCACCCCTGCTGAGAAACACTGAGAGAGGAGAAGAAAGCAGGAGCACACGGCCCAGGGAAGGTTGAAGTAAAGGAGAGTTATAAATATAGACATGGACTCTAACACACAGCTGAAGGTTATAGATGAATGTATTATAGAAACCAGCACATTATAACTCACATAATTACACACATTACAGAACTGCAAACCAACCTGTGGAATAATGGAACAACAGAGAAATTACTGGAATTTCTACTGGGATATTCAGTTTCGTTCAGCTTTGCTTTTCAATAAATATCAATTAAATGTCCAGTGATAGAGGAGTGTGTGTCCCAGAGGAGTACTCATCCGTCACGATCCATCACTCGCTCACACTCTCTGCACCTGTCATTCACCACACACACACACACACACACACCCACACACACACACACACACACACACACAACACACACACACACATCACACACACAACACACACACACTACACACACACACTTAGTCGTCCGAATCACTGCCAGGACTGCCTTTCATCCAGCCGAGACCACAGACAAGATATCCTGCAGAACTGCCCTCGTTCCTGAAGAAGAAGAGGGATGAAGAGGGATGAAGAGAGACTGAGAGAAGAGAGGAAGACACGAGAGACAGAAGATAGGGATGAGAGAGACTGAGGAGGAGGGAGATGAGTAGAGAAGAGACTGAGAGAAAGAGAGGGATGAAGAGAAGGAGAGAGAAAGAGAGAGGATGAAGAGAGACTGAGAGAAGAGGGATGAGAGAGAGAGAGAGAATGTAGAGAGACTGAGAGAAGAGGGATGAGTGAACGAAGAAGAAGACTGAGAGAAGAGAGGGAATGAAGAGAGACTGAGAGAGAGAGAGAGGGATGAAGAGAGAGGATGAAGAGAGACTGAGAGAAGAGAGGGATGAGAGAGACTGAGAGAAGAGAGGATGAGAGAGACTGAGAGAAGAGAGGGATGAAAGAAGAGAGAGAGAAAGAGAGCAGAAGAGAGGGATGAAGAGAGACTGAGAGAAGAGAGGGATGAGGAGAGGACTGAGAGAAGAGAGGGATGAAGAGAGACTGAGAGAAGAGAGGGATGAAGAGAGACTGAGAGAGAGAGTGAGGAGACTGAGAGAAGAGAGGGATGAAGAGAGACTGAGAGAAGAGAGGGATGAAGAGAGACTGAGAGAAGAGAGGGATGAGAGAGAGAGACTGGAGAGAGGAGAGGGAGAAGAGAGGACTAAAGAAGAGGGAGAAGAGAGGGATGAAGAGAGATGGAGAGATGAGAACTGAGAGAAGAGAGGGATGAGAGAGACTGAGAGAAGAGAGGGATGAAGAGAGACGAAGAGGAGGAGAGGATGAAGAGAGACTGAGAGAAGAGAGGGATGAAGAGAGATGAGAGAGAAGAGAGGGAGTGAGAGAGACTGAGAGAAGAGAGGGATGAGAAGGAGAGAGAGAGAGAGGGATGAGAGAGAGGATGAGAGAATGAGAGAAGAGAGGGATGAAGAGAGACTGAAGAGAAGAGAGGGATGAAGAGAGACTGAGAGAAGAGAGGGATGAAGAGAGACTGAGAGAAGAGAGGGATGAGAGAGACAGAGAGAGATGAGGATGAAGAGAGACTGAGAGAAGAGAGGGATAAAGAGAGACAGAGAGAAGAAGGAGGGATGGAGAGAGACTGAGAGAAGAGGGAGGGATGAAGAGAGAGGATGAAAGAAGAGAGGGATGAGAGGGATGAAGAGAGACTGAGAGAAGAGAGGGATGAAGAGAGACTGAGAGAAGAGAGGGATGAAGAGAGACTGAGAGAAGAGAGGGATGAGAGAGACTGGAGAGAAGAGAGACTGAGAGAAGAGAGGGATGAAGAGAGACTGAGAGAAGAGAGGGATGGAGAGAGACTGAGAGAAGAGAGGGATGGAGAGACTGAGAGAAGAGAGGATGAAGAAGACTGAGAAGAGAGGGATGAAGAGAGACTGAGAGAAGAGAGGGATGGAGAGAGAAGAAGAGAGAGAAGAGAGGGATGAAGAGAGACTGAGAGAAGAGAGGGATGAGAGAGACTGAGAGAAGAGAGGGATGAGAGAGACTGAGAGAAGAGAGGGATGAGAGAGAGATGAAGAGAGAAGGATGAAGAGAGGGATGAAGAGAGACTGAGAGAAGAGAGGGATGAAGAGAGACTGAGAGAAGAGAGGGATGGAGAGAGACAGAAGAGAGGGATAGAGAGGGATGAAGAGAGACTGAGAGAAGAGAGGGATGAAGAGAGACTGAGAGAAGAGAGGGAATGAGAGAGAGACTGAGAGAAGAGAGGGATGGAGAGAGACGAGAGAGAGGGATAAGGAGAGGGGAGATGAGAGAGACTGAGAAGAGAGGGATGAGAGAGACTGAGAGAAGAGAGGGATGGAGAGAGACAGAAGAGGGATAAGGAGAGGGATGAAGAGAGACTGAGAGAAGAGAGGGATGAGAGAGACTGAGAGAAGAGAGGGATGAGAGAGAGATGAGAGGAGAGGAGGGAGAGAGACTGAAGAAGAGGAGAGAGAGACTGAGAGAAGAGAGGGATGGAGAGAGACGAAGAGAGGGATAAGGAGAGGGATGAGAGAGACTGAGAGAAGAGAGGGATGAGAGAGAGACTGAGAGAAGAGAGGGATGATCATGCTGGGATTCTCAGCGTTTATCTCTTTTTCATGCTCTCGCTCCTGCTTTTCAGTATCATACTTGAATACTTACATTCACAAAAAATATTTACAGAAACACACAGTCAAACCAAAAATTATTCAGACACCAGATATAATTGTTGATATTTTTTTGATATTTGATATTACTTACATAAATGAACTATAATGTCCTGCACACACTAGTGAAACTATAGTTAATTTATGTAAGTGAGGAGAGCAGAATAAAATAAACTGTGAGATATTATACACAAACATTTATCAATAGACTACCAGTAATATTATAAACATGGGGCTGTAAAAATGATTGGGTCACTTTGAGCTGATGATGTTTTGCTGAAGTGTTTTTTCTTTAATAACTAATGCTCTTTTTACACACAGACTGAACAACATGAAGCATTGCTGGGTCACTGGTTGAGCTAAACTGGTATTATCTAATTGTGTAGTTAAATTTACCAGCTGACAGATATTCAACATAATTCATGTGTGAGAGTCTAACAGAAGGACGGACAAAACCAGTCAAATATCAACTGAGTTCATAACTCGTCATATTTTTTCATATTTTTTAAACTATATAAAATAAACTGAGATAATGTGAGAAGTGATGAAGGTGTCTGATTAATTTTGATTTGACTGTATGCATGTTTACATCAGAACAGTGTGTGGAGAATATGTATTACGTGATATAATCTTGCATTATGGGCCACTTGTGTTCTAGCGCGGTGATTTTTATTTGTTATGAAATGTTTAGTTTTAGTATTATTATGTTTGGCTGTTGATGAAGGGCTCGTGAGCCTCACATGTGTTGCGAAAACATGTTGCTTGTGTTTGTTTTATTTTACTACATCATTTTACTACGTTATTTTAACATCTTTTACATCCCTGTTGGAGGAAATCATTTTATAATAAAGTTCAATATTAAAATTTTCACAAAGACTTTTTTTTTGCCCCACTACTATTGAATCGGAGAAGGCAGGGCAGTTAGCAGGTGTAGTGAGGCTGGCTGAAGACGTCTCCATGTATTTGTGATTAGAGCAAGGGTGGGACGCCATATTTAGAGCCACAGGATCTTCTTAATTCAATTCCAACTTGGGTTTTAATTGCTCAATTGAAGTCATAATTTAGCCATAGGAATCCCTTTCACCTGTTCCCCAAGATTTGATTCTGTCATGGTTAGGATTTCTTAAACTGTCCGTTCGATTTATATGGGATTGATGCAAAAGAATTGCACTGTCTCCAGCTTGATGCAATGTTTACATACACTATAGAGCAAACCTTTTTCAGCTAATTCTTGAAATCACACACACACACACACACACAACACACACACACACACACACACACACACACACACACACACACACACACACACACACACACACACACACACACACTTAAGAAAAAGACATGTAAATAAATTAATGTGCTCATAAAATAAAAATTCTAAACTGCAGCGATGCCATGGTGAACGTGATTTCACCAAGTACTACATGATCCAGGATCAACTTCTTTGTTGATCCTGGATCAACTTTCCGATCAACCAATCAGATTTGAGGGACAAATTTACAGGTTATGTCATGTTTAGGCTTAGAACCAGGATAAAGTACTTAAACATCAGTGTTATTCACCTTTCATTACCCTCTGATTTTAGGGAAAAGTTATGGGTAGGATTAGGTTTAGGGGTAGGATGTGGGTAAGGACTACATTTTGGGACAGGAATGTTGATCCAGGATCAACAACATATGTTGATCCAGGACCATGTCTTACTTGGCAAAATCACGGTGACCGCGATGCCATAGAATCATTTTGGGTTCCCCAAGGAACCTATCAGTTTTTAAAGAACAATTTTCTCATAGTATGAAGAACGTCCCTGGTTACGACTTTAACCCTAGTTCCCTAAGAAGGAAACGAGACGCTGCGTCGATGGCGCTTTGGGAACGGCCCGCATGATTGTGTCTGAAGTATGTCAACTAGTCCAACAGCGAGAGTGAACGTCACAGGCGCGAAAGGATAAAAGCACTTCCGGTCTGACCGGCGTTAGCTTCAAAGTAGCCGAAGCAAGTCGATCACAGGAATGCAGGAAGTTTGGCAAAGTGGGGCAGCGTCTCGTTCCCTTCTCAGGGAACTAGGGTTTCAGTCGTAATCCTGAGACGTTCTCTTTTAAGGGAACTCGCTCTGCGTCGATGACGCTTTGGAAACGAAAATACCCAAACGCCGTACTTTCAATTGCCTGTATGATGAACTGTGGCAACTCAAGACATAAGCACCTGAGACCCTGGGGCAGCGTCCCGGTCCAGGCTGTAGAACCTCACTAATGTGAGTGGAGACGACCAGCGTGCCGCATCACAGACCTGTTGTAGGGAAACTCCCAAAATGAAGGCTTTAGAGGCCGCCATACTCCTAGTAGAATGAGCTCTGACAGTGAAGGATGACGGCTGGCCAGAGACCTCATAGGCAAGAGAAATAGCCACTTCCACTATCAACTATCCACTTGCTGACTGTCTGTTTAGAAGCTGGAGGATCTTTCTTAGGTGATCCAAAACATCCAATTTACTCCACAGGGCAGCTCTGTGGACATGCTCGCACTGGACAGAGGAGATTCAGATTTTCCTGGTCCGGATTTCTTAAAAGGAGGAGGACGCAAAGCTTGCAACACGATAGGCCTTGGAATATTGGTCCGGTTTAGCATATAGAAATGCCTTCACCATCCCAGGTGCAAATTCAAGGCAGGTGGGAGAAACCGAAAGGACCTGAAGGTCTCCAACTCTTTTTAGAGAGTTAGAATGGAGTTTATAATGACCAGAAGGAAGATGGTTTTGTAAGTTAGAAACTTTTCTTAAACCGTATCGAGGGGCTCAAAGTGAGCCACAGACAAGTCCTCTAGGACAGCCTTTCTCAAAGTGGGTGCCGCGGCACACTGGGGTGCCCCTGACTGTGTCAGCGGTGCCGCCAAAAAATTACGTAGGCTAAAAAAAAAAATCTGACATTTCATATATAAATATATTTGAATTTACATAAATACATTCTTCTTCTTTTTAAACATATGAACGTATTAATACAATTGTAAATTCATTTTATATATATATATATATATATATATATATATATATTATATATATATATATATATATATTATATATATATATATATATATATAAAATTAACCATAAAAATCCGTCTCACAAGACACACACACAACTTGACGCAAGTGGCGCAACCCATAGCAACGCGTTATAGCAACAACACCTCAGACTGACAGAAACGTAACAATAAACGTGAATTTAGGCCACTTTAGTTTTGTACACATTGTCATGTTAATTATAAGCAAATAAATGTTTTGTTATTGACCACAATATTATCATTGATATGTTTGAGAAGGGCACTTTTGATTAATTTTGAAATAGGGCAGGGGCTCGAAGGGGCTTCATTTTAGTTCTCCTGGTCTGGATTTGTTGTTGGGTTCTTGTATTGGGCGGTCCACCTCTTACGGTTTTATGGCATTTGTGTCTCTGATTAATTATTTTGTGAATTACTTTGCAAACCTGTGTTGGTTGCAATCACATGAAATACGTTCTGAGGAAACTATTTTGCAAATCGCAATTACGTTACATGACAATCCATTGCAGTGCTATATTACGTTTGTCCTGAACATAATAAGTTACATCCAAAGCAGGTTTCAAAGCAGCACAAATCTACCGACGTAGAAATTTGTACGTATTACTATTTATGCATAGGCCTAATCGTGGCATTAATGTTTTTACTCTATTGCATTCAACTGTCTTATCAATTACGTTTTCAGTCGCATTTATTAATTATGGCTACGTCCACATTAATCCGGATACATTTGAAAACGGAGTTTTCATTTAAAAACGCTCTCCGTCCACACTAGTGTTTTCAGGCGTTTTCAGACGTTTCAGTGTGGATGAGAAACTTATAAATTCACCTTACTGCGCATGCGTGAAACCTCACAAAAGCTCACTGACAGATGGAAAAATAAAGAAAGGTATCGCGCAATTCTTCTAACATGATAATTTTATTTAGCAAAATATCTCACCATTCACTGATGCGTCCAGATCGCACTCAGTCACCATATGTTTGGTCTAAAACGCGACTGCTCTCCTGTATTGCCGCAGGACAGCAAATGTGAGTACATTTTCTATCATCTGTGCAGTACTGTGATATGAAGAGTGTACAAAGTAACATATTTTAGCAACAGTGTGAAAGTGAATAGCACATAACATGCACAATACCGGTAAACATCAGGTAAACATCTATTGGTACAACATGGATCACATGACTAAACTTGCGTCATCGTTTTCAAATACCTCCGGCTTCACAGTCCACACTACAACGCGAAAACGGAGTTTTCAAATTTATCCACTTTGGAGAGCGTTTTCCAAAAGCTACGTTTTCGTTGACTTAAAACGCCGTTTCAGTGTGGACGGAAGGCCAAAACGGAGAGAAAAATATACGTTTTCAAACGAAAACGTATTAGTGTGGACATGGCCATAATAGGCCTACGTTACTCATAAATATTAACATTTCGCTCTGTTTGTACCTTCTGCAGCAAACTCGTTTCGGAGGATTAGCCTGCGTGGTGTTAAAAATGAATACACTTTTAACCTTAAAAATACCTTGTTTAATCGTTTAACCATTTTGTAGTATTTAGTGTATTTACACAAAAGGCATTTTCTCCAATAAAACACAACATACTGATACATTCACAAGATACATACATTTTATTAGCTTGATGTAATCCAAATCCTAGAATCCATACGTTGTTTGCAAGAAACAGATCCAAATTCAGCCTTTTATCCAGTGATCTTTATCTTCATTTTTCAGCAGTGACCGCAAACGTGAAATCTATCCCGCGCTGGTGATGAATTCAAATTCAAAAAATGCGCCTTCAAGAAGCGTTACGACATGTTTTACGGCCGTGATATCAAACGCTCATTGGCTCTCGCCTGCTTCGTCACAGATGCGACATGCCGTGTTTCAGTCGGTGTAGTACATTTGAAATGGAGAAGCGCGTGCGCCTTCAGAGAGCGAACCGAAATCGGATTAACATTTTCATGGATTAACGTTAATAACTTAAATTCTGATCTGTACCTCATACACAACTACTATAATACTGCCAGAGAGGACTGCGACTGCAAAGCATCATCATGTGAACGACTTTTGGTAATGTTACCGGTTTTGACATTTTCGCAATAAATAAACTATTGTAAAAAGTATACTTGTCTGTCTGTTATGTTTTTTTTCTTCATAATTGTGTTAGCCTAAGCAGTTTTAAGGAATTGTTATGGGTAGGTTTAGGGGTAGGAGTAGGATTAGTGGCTCAAATTATATTTTAATGCTATTGTTAATAAAACTGCCATTTACCTACACATCGCTGTCCAAGTGTTTTATCCTTTTTATATTCTGAATAAAATGGATATGTTTAGGTTTTGGGAGTAGGATTAAGGGATCTTGTTACATTTATCTTTAAAAGTGAAAGTAGCCTATACATCTTTATGATATGAAATAAACGTAAATAGTTAACGTTTTGTAGCTGTAAAAACGTAATAATGTTACGTTTAAATGTTGCAAATACGTCCATATTATACGTTTCAGCATCTATCCAAACGTACAAAAACGTACGTTTTCTATCTTTGAAAATGACGTATTAATACCTACATATTAACAATTAGACCAGGCTGCTATATTAGGTTAAGGACCAACGTAATATCACTACTTATATGCTGGCATGTAAAGTAATTGCGATTTGCAAAATAATTTCCTCAGAACGTATTTCATGTGATACAGGGTTGGTTTTTAAAGATGTTATTGTTATTTACAGTTCGTATTATGCTCTGTTCTGTCTAAATAAACAGGACATTTGCATTTACATTTGGGTTATGCAGTGTTTTTAAATTATATTTTAGACTGGGGTGCCTTGAGATTTTATGCACTTTTGAAAGGTGCCCTGACTGAAAAAAGTTTGAGAAAGGCTGCTCTAGGACTATAGCCAGATCCCAGGCAGGAACCCTGGTTCGAGTTGCAGGCCTCAGGTTTAGTGTACCATGAAGGAGATGGATAATCAGGGGGTTTCTCCCCAGAGATGCATTACCCACCGGGGCATGGTAGACTGCCACGTAAATCTTTAGGGTAGAGGGAGATGAAAAGCGATCTTGCAAGAAATCAAGCACTGAACCAACATGGCAGTTAACTGGATCCCACAGACGCTCATTCCAAGAAGTGAAAATCTTCCACTTCAAAGCATATAGTTTCCTCAAGTTAGAGCTCTGGAGTGAAGTATGGTGTCTATAACCTCAGTTGAGAGACCTTCATCTATGAGTTGAGCCCCCTCAGAGGCCAAACCCCTAGTTCCACATTTCTGGACAGGGGTGAAAGATTGTGCCCCCCGCCTGAGCCAGAAGGTCTCTGCTGACCGGAATCTCCAAGGGAGAGCCGTCGTGGAGAGATATCAGGTCTGAGAACTGTGTGAGGGAGAACAAAAGTGGACAGTGCGTCGTGTCCTGAGACTCAAACAGATCCACTCCCGCTTTGCCGTAAACTTCCCGTATATGCTCCACCACCTCGGGGTGTAGTCTCCAATCCCCGGGCCTCAGCCCCGCCTCCACAAGGTGTCTGGTCCTATATCCTGGCACCCTGGCATATACACTGCCCTCAGGGAGAGCATCTTCCCTAGGGACCACAGGAGGATCTGGTGCGCCAGCTTGCGTAGTGGCTAATGTTTGTTCTGCCCTGGGCATCGCAACATAGCCATATTATTTCAACCCCCTTATCTCAGAATATACATGTACTTGGGGGCTGAATAAACGGGACGGATATGGCTTATTCCATGATCTGGATAGCTCACTGTGCCGATCAGGAAAAAAGGGAAGGCCCCGTGATGGAGGTGAAACAGGTGAAAGGAAGCGCTAATATAGCTTTCTTTTGGGACAAGCGCACTGTTTCTCGGCTGGCCAGTCAATATTAAGTAAAGGACTGGCGAATCCTCTTTCCCCTCTTTTTCGTCTAGCGGAGCGTGCGAAGCAGCAGCCTCTCATAATGCTGGCAGTCAGTCCTCTCGAAGGCTGACAGAGATGCTCCACTCCCAAACACATCACACGCAAGCCATTAGATAGCGCGGGCAGGGAGAAGCACACAACTTGTACGTTTCTTTCGACATACTGGTATGCTTATGTAACAGACAATACGACAGTAAATAAGAAAAACAGTTTCGACATAGAGCGCTTGCTGAGGCACAGAAGCTAACGCCGGTCAGACCCGATGTGCTTTTATCCTTTCCTGGACGTCAATTGCCCGTGACGTTCACTCTCGCCATTGGACTAGCTGACACAAGGGCTTCAGACACAGCGTGAGTTCCCTCGAAAGGGAACATGTTAATAATCTAAAGCACCCTTTGTGCAATGAAAAGGTTCCATGGATGTTAAAGGATCTTCAATAAAGAACCTGTGTGTGGATTGCATATACTCAAGATGAAAAACTGTAATTAGGACCCTGATTTTAAAGAGTTGTATGGTCGTCAAATGTATCTGATGTACAATAATCATATTAATAACATGTCAATTGTACCATAGCAAAAAAATTGATGCTAAAATTCTGATTCTCCTTATATATTTATAGCAGAATACATTCATGAAAGAATGCATAGGCTATATACTGGTCGAGCATCTTTGCCAGATATATCACTTCTGGGATATGAAACGCAAGACAGACGGGAAAGAGAGAAAACAAAAAGAGAAGAGAGAGAGAGAGAGAGAGAGAGAGAGAGAGAGAAGAAGAGAGAGAGAGAGAGAGAGAGAGAGAGAGAGAGAGAGAAGAGAGAGAGGAGAGAGAGAGAGAGAGAGAGAGAGAGAGAGAGAGAGAGAGAGAGAGAGAGAGAGAGAGAGAGAGAGAGGCCTCGGCCTGTGGGAGTGTCCGCAAGCAAGAGAATAATCACAGTGTAATCAAATTGCCCTGTTTGATAATGGACGGCGGGAAAACGAAGAGAAATTCCAGGCAAATTTGTGCAAATAAAAAAGATTCCTCCTGACATGATGTGCCGGTGAGAGCCAGGATATAATGAGGTGTAATTTGTCTAAGAGCATCCGCCCCCCCGCTCGCCTCCTCCCAGCCACCGTATTCTACTGAAGAATCACAGTGCGTTTCATGAACTGCCCATCATTCACTCTCTCCCAGTCTGTCTCCGCCAACGACTTCAGCTCGCCTCAAACTACGACTTCTTTCAGTGTGTGTGTGTGTGTGTGCTTTAAACCAAGGCTCATCCATTTCAGGTGGATGTTGCAACAGAGAGCAATAGATGGAGTTGTCTGGTGAAGAATGAGTTGCGCTGCTGGCGGGAATGATGATACAGTCAACGTGTGTGTGTGGTGTGTGTGTGTGTGTGTGTGTGTACGAGCGTATATATTTCTGCAACATAAGCAGGCGCACTCAGTCTCTGTGCCGGTGAGATGACTCTTCCTCTCCTGAGGGGAGAATTACCCTCCACCAGCCAACGCTTCCCCCATCCCTCACAGCGCACATACATTATTGGAGATTTTCATATTTCATATTTCATCTAGCTTCATCTAGCGCAGCTGGGTGGCACTGGGCAGGGCTGATGGAGGAGGAGGAGGGCGTCGGAGAGTCAGAGAGGAGAGCTGAGCGTTTGGCAAGCTGGCGCTGGGGCCCCTGAGATCCTCTAATTGAATTGCGAGGCCCTTGATTAGATTAGCCTTGCGGCAGCTTGCTGCCAATCTGAAGTATGGGTGCCTTCCATCCTACTTAACCCCTCTGGCCCACTAACACACACGCACCGTGCCGAGCAGCCAGCCAGGCGGAGTGCCCCTATACTTTTAGAGGATCCAAGTTGGGCGCTTTTGTGATTTTTCTTTCTCTTTGTCGCTCCTTGTAAAAGAGGCGATGTTTCAGCGCGGTCCTTCTACTGGAGTCCTCCTCCCCCAGCGACGACTGCTGGACAATCCAGTTACTCCAACTACTGTCCATGTGTGTGTGTGTTTGTGTGTGTTGTGTGTGTGTGTGTGTGTGTGTGTGTGTGTGTGTGTGTGTGTGTGTGTGTGTGTGTGTGTGTGTGTGTGTGTGTGTGTGTGTGTGTGTGTGTGGTGTGTTGTTCAGTTAGGAGAGTGTGTGTTTGTGTGTAACTGCATCACGTTCAGTAAGTGACTGCACAGTCAACATATACCGTATACAAATAAACTATGAGAAATCAAGTAATCAAGTCAGATTTATTTGTATAGCGCTTTACACAAAACACATTGTTTTAAAACAGAAAACCATGATGTTAATGTTTATAACTTATCCTTATAAAATCCCTCAATGCCTGATTGTATTAACAGATTACAGCTGGGCGATAATATAGTTTATATTCAGTGTTGAGGAAAGTTACGGTAACACTTTATTTTTACAGTGTCCTTGTTACATGTACTTATAATAGTAATAACAGTAAATTATGCATAATTACATGCAACTAACCCCCAACCAAATCCTAATTGTACCCTAACCCTTTAACAAGTACATGTAGTTGCTTTATATTACTCAGTAATTAAATATATAATTACACTGTAACAAGGACACCTTAAAATAAAGTGTAACCAAAGTTACTTTTAAAAGTAACTAAACTACTACTACTAATGCATTACTTAGTTACTTTTTTATGTAATTACAGAAGAAGATAGTTCAACAATAAAAACAAATAAATGAAACACAAATGTGATGTTAATCTAAAGTAATTTCTGCTTATTAATGTCATTGATTAATTCACTGAAGGTCAGCAACAAAGAAATTTGTTAATAAATTGAGATACATGTGTGTTGTTTAACATTTAGGTTTGCATAATAGGTATTTTGAGTTTGCATTTTTCTGTTTTATTCATTTTGAGAAATATGAATCTCTTTTGTGCCAGTGAGATAAATAAATGCTCACATTTAGTGTAGAACTACAGTAAGTCAAGTCAAACCAAGACAAGTCACCTTTATTTATACAGTGCTTTTTACAATACAGAGAGTTTTAAAGCGGCTTTACAGAGATAACAGGACAATAATGCAACAAAGATTGTTTCTGCTGTACAGCAGATCTAGAAGAAAACAGTCACAGTCCAGCTAAAGTAGGTTCAGATTCACTTCCGCGAAATCACCACAATCATTCTACAGTGATTCATTCTTTTCTAACAGAGCTATTCAAGTCATCTGGTGGAAATGTTTTCATATTGCAATATAAATCGAAGAAAAAATATCGCAATGTCAGTTTTTTGTAATATTGTAGATACTATGAAAACATTCCTCTGGTGCGAAAGCCCCTCATATGAGCTAGATCACCATTGTCAAGTCAAGTCAAGTCAAATATATTTATATAGCGCTTTTCACAATACAGATTGTATCAAAGCTGCTTTACAGTATCAATCAAAACAACTCAACAATGTTTGTTTATTACTGGACATCCAAAAAGGACATCCAAGTTTGGTAGAGCTGATCAATGGTATGATTGTTTAATTAATTTGAATATCCCCAACTGAGCAAGCCAAAGGCAACATTGTCGCATTATACAATGTGCAATATGCATATGTTTTGTTCTAATTGTATTATATTAACTGTATGAGGACTCTTTAGTTAAACTAGTATTAGTTTTTGCTGAATAATCAAAATTAGTATCAATAATTGTGAAATTACAAAAATGCTATTTTATAACTAAAATTACTCATATTGTGAAATAAGATTTTAATCATATATCCTATTACCAATTACTTTAAATTATCGTGATTTCAATGTTGACCCAAATAACCATGGCTATGAGTTTAAGTCTGAAAAATCGATTTATCTATTTATTCTATAACAATAACGTCCCTGTCGTAGTGTTTGGCGTAGTACGGCTGCGCTATAACTTCATCTCATGGCCTCCTGTCTTCACCTTCCTCCTGACCCAGCCTCCCTCACGCCACATCAGCGGACGGATAAGGTAGATGAATATGCGCTGTTGTACGGCAAAGAGAAATCATGTTGTGATGCAATTATCATCTATTGTACCCCAGTAATTCTATCAGGTCTCTGTTTAACAATAATATCATGTAGAACGTCTGGGGCCAGGTCTCTTCTCTCTCTCTATTGTTCTCCACTCCACTGAAAAACACAATCCAATTGGAGGCTGCGCTATTGAATTTTTTCTCTGTAGAATAAACTGGAATCATATTTTTGCAGGAAATTATCAATACATCTTTCCCAGGGAACTGGAGGAGACACGCGGATAAAGCAAAGCTTGTGGAGAGGAGGATGAAGAGATGATGGAAAGGGACAGGCATGGGAATAACTGGTGTTTGAGGAGAGACGTTTGCCGAACGCTGCAGGACAAAACAAAGAAGCAAAGGACAATTCCTTTCCCATGAAAAAACTGCAATTGTGATTTTCATTACACACCTCTGGAAATCTAGGAGTCGAACATAATCACGGTAGCATTTTCTTCTGAGTACAAAACGGCCTGTTTATGTGCATGAATCATTCAAATCTCTGGAATATGCTTCTGTGTCTATGCAGAAAAGCTAGTTCATGCATTCATGACCTCGAGACTAGATTACTGTAATGCATTACTGGCTGGTTGTCCTGCATCCTCAATAAACAAGCTACAGTTAAAATGCAGATGCTAGAGTTCTTACCAGGTCAAGAAAATAGGAACATATAACACCAATTTTATTATCTCTACACTACTTATTCAGTTCCGTATCAATTACAAAGTATTACTACTGACCTATAAGGTCCTAAACAGTTTAGCTCCTGTGTATTTAACTCTTCTATCGCCTTACAATCCATCGCGCTATTTAAGGTCACAAAACTCTGGGCTTCTGATAGTACCTCAGATATCTGAGTCCACTAAAGGAGGGAGAGCGTTTCCACATTCGGCTCCTAAACTCTGGAATAGTCTTCTTGATAATGTTTGGGGCTCAAAGGAAATTTTCTATTTGCTTCTGTTTTATCTTGGGATGCCCATCCTGAGGGAACTAGAGTGTGTCAGCTTCAGTCTTGATCCAGTCTCTTATGAAGACTTCAGATGATCAACACCTGTGAAGATACGACCCAACACCTGTGAAGAGACGACCCAACACCTGTGAAGAGATGACCCAACACCTGTGAAGAGACGACAACCCTCGAGAAGACTTCAGATGAAGCTATAGCACCAATGCTACATTTCTATATATCCTAGTAAACAAACATGTATTAATTACTTTAATGAACTCATTGTTTCTGCCTTAAATTAATATATTATTAGCTAACTGTGTGATTTGTACATGTACATTTCTGAAATACATAACTTGGACACAGTCACCTCTGATAACAGAACTAAATTGTAATGTAGACATGCATTTTGTGCAAAGCTGCTTTGAAATGATATGTATTGTGAAAAGCGCTGTACAAATAAATGTGAATTGAATCGAAAATATACTGCATATTTACAGTACTACACATACAGCCTATTTACATTACATTAACTGGTGTTTAAAATCTAACTCCAACCTGAAATGAACACTTCAGAATTATGACATTTTTTTAAACAAAAGTTATCATGTAAAATGAATATGAAAAAAAAATATAGAAAAAAAAGATATAAAATGCTTCTTAATCATCAATCAAATCACATTTGAGCACGAGATGTTCTTTGGGTTATTCTGAGTTGCTGAATAATTCCTGCTGCTGGTAATAAGACATCCTGAAACTCAAGCTAATTTCATATTTCACTTCAAATTTTAACCCAAATCGTATTGAACACATGATTAAATGTTCATTCCATTAGAAAAATGCCAAACTGAAGCATTTCGCCTGGTGGTCTCCACACCTGTCCTGAAGAGAGCGTCTCGGTCTCCTCTTGTCTCCAGACAGAGCCGGAGTCATCCATCCATCCCGCCATGCTCCCTCTCCCCTCTCCCCACTCTCTCACTTTTCATAATTATTAAATTACGCTCTGCGGCTCCCATTAAAAGGGGGACATTTTCTCTTTAACCACCTGCTCTTTCCCCCACCACCATGCGTTTTACACCATCAATCTCTCAGCGTTACCAGACCCCTAAAAGCTTTCTGAGTCCTCTATAATGGGGAGGCAATGTAGGGTCAGTATCAGAGGGGAAGGGGGATGCTGGTCATGTTGTGTTGTGATGCCTCAGCACTAGTGGTCTTGTGGTGGTGGTGGTCGAGGTGGGGGGGGGGGGGTTCATTCTATCAGTGAGAGGCATTGTTGGGATTGCTGGTAACACCAGGTCACTAACTGTGACCCCACAAAAGACAAAGAAAGGGGTGCAGTAAGAACACACAAACCCACCCAGTTTGGTCAGTATTCTGCCCTGATGGGTTGTGTGCCTTAGGGCAAGACCTTGACCCCAGTATCTATCTATCTATCTATCTATCTATCTATCTATCTATCTATCTATCTATCTATCTATCTATTATCTATCTATCTATCTACTATCTATCTATCTATCTATCTATCAGTCATCCAGTCAATCTATCTATCTATCTATCTATCTATCTATCTATCTATCTATCTATCTATCTATCTAAACTATCTATCTATCAGTCAATCCCTCTATCTATCTATCTACAAAAGATTTATTTCCGGTTCCCAGAGTGATCCCTGCCATCGCTCCGCCACCAGGAGATGTACTAGGGTTAAAGGAGCGAAACATCCATGACTGGTGGTCCCCAGCTGATGACCAGTTTTATGCCCAAAGAGGTGGAGCACACCTGCACAAAGGCACCGGTGGAGGTGCGTCAGGCAGCAATGCCCAGCAGGTCGACCATCAGCCTGTATTTCTATGAGCTCAATCTGAAGGCATCCAGTGACTACTGTGAAAGGGCAGTTGGCGTCCAGGGAAGACTGGAGGACTGCAGGAAAGTCTGCATCGGGGGTGGCAGGCCAGTTACCTTATCCACCGCTAACAAGATACCCTAAACAAACTACGAAGATGAATAAAGGAAAACAACCCGATGGCCCTCCGAGAGGCGGGGTGGAAGAAGGGCCAAACCAGACTTACTTTTTGGTAATGACTGGAACGGACACAGGCGATGATGTTAAGATTTTGAGAAGATGGAGGTGTGGATGGGAGAAGGTGACTACCTTCAGAGGTTTAAGGATTCACCAGGGAAAGAAGAAGTGTCAAGCGGCGGGCCAGCAGCAACATTGCTCTGCAACTGCAGGTCAGACAAGAGGAGCCCAAAGCCAGGTCGCTAACCACGGTTCCAACGTTGCTGGGGAAGGCACGTAGGGACACAGGAGAGTCTTTGATCGATGAGGGTGGCACAGGAGAAAACACCCTAAGGAAACCATCATCATTAAACCCCAGCAATCAGGAGCCAGGCCAGAGGCCAGAGAGGTAAGAACCTGGGCGGAGACAGCAGTTAAATGGCCGAAAGCAAATGAGGTGGCAGCAGCTCGATGAGGACCTCAGCTTCATTCTGGAGCAATCATTGCGTGGCCAGGTGAAAACCAAGCTGAATCCATTGGAGACATCCTGTACGAGGAGTGCAGAAGCAGGTTCGGAGTAGTGGCCGAGAAGCAGAAGGATTCAAAGCAGAGGGGGAGGAGGGAGATGAGAGATTCGAGCAACTGGTGAAGAGGCGGTCCATCTCCGAAAGCAGTGGAGGAAATCAAGCAAAGAGAGAAGGAGGCCTGAGCCTGTGGGAAGAGGTGAAGAAGAACCTAGCCAGCCTTCGGAGTGCAGAGCGCATCCGCAAACGCAGAAGGCGGAAGGAGAAGGAGAGGACCAACTTCTTCAAAAAACCCTTCAAGCATGCAAGACAACTACATTTACATTTACATGTATTCATTTAGCTGACAACTTTTATCCAAAGCGACTTACAATTGCTATATATTTCAGAGGTCGCACGCCTCTGGAGCAACTAGGGGTTAAGTGTCTTGCTCAGGGACACATTGGTGTCTCACATTGGATTCGAACCCGGGTCTCTCACACCAAAGGCATGTGTCTTATCCACTGCACCATCACCACCCAACTACTGGAGGACAAGAGAAATAGGAAGCTGGAGATCATACAATCACAGCTGGAAAGTTTCATCAGGGAGCAGTACAGTGACCCAGCGAAGTCAACGCCGTTGGGATCACCCAGATCCCCCCACCACCACCACCACCATCCTTCCTGTTTAACACTGATCTCCCCAAACTCAATGAGGTAGCAGAAGCTGTACGGAAAGCGAGAACAGCCTCAGCTCCAGGCCACAATGGGATATCTTATAAGCTGTACAAGTACTGCCCAGCGGTCCAGAGACATCTGTGGATCCTCCTGAGAGTGGCCTGGAAGAACAAGGTCAACACTTCAGAGTGGTGACAAGCTGTTACGGTGTTCATCCCGAAGGAAACAAACTCTACCACCATTAGCCAATTCAGGAGCACTCCTGAATGTGGAAGGCAAGATTTTATTCTCCATCCTGGCCAAGAGGTTGACCACCTACCTCATAAGCAATGGGTACATCGGCACTAGCTGCCAGAAGGCAGGCGTGCCTGGCTTCCCAGAGTGCGTGGGACACTCTGCAGTAATGTGGGAGCAGATCCAGAGTGTGTGTGTTCTGGCAAACACAGAACATGCGATTAACAACACAACTAGTTTATACAATTGTACTCACATGCATATACAATATACTTAATGTGCAGTCCCCATATACTGATTGGCTTCATCGCTGTCTCCTCTCCACCAGTAAGCTGGTGTGTGGTGAGCGTTCTGGCGCAATATGGCTGCCGTCGCATCATCCAGGTGGATGCTGCACATTGGTGGTGGTTGAGGAGATTCCCCCCCTTCTATGTAAAGCGCTTTGAGTGTCCAGAAAAGCGCTATATAAATGTAATGATATATTATTATTATTACTATTATAAACCCGCAAAATCATGCAGCCTGTCCCTCAGTAAAGGGGTTAAAAACGACCATACCATCTTTTGTTCCAGAGCCAGGAAGGCGTCACAGACATGCATTTGCCATGGTCTGATCTGTGGAAGATCCCCCAAGCCAGGCTCAGCTTCATGATTAGATCTACCTATGACACCCTACCTTGTCTCAGAAACCTCCATCAGTGGTTCGGCACTGAAGAACTTTGCCCCCTTTGCAGTACCAGCAATGCAAGCCTCCAGCACAGCCTGTCGGGCTGCAAGACAGCATTGTCCCAAGGCCGCTATAAGTGGCAACATGATCGGGTGTTGAGGAAGCTAGCAGAGGAGGCAGAGAGGGGCAGCTTTTGGCTGTGGCTAAGGAGGAAGCATAGGGGATGGGGCCAAGTGCATACCTAGGGCATCAGCAGGGGGTGATCCCTGCCATCGCTCCGCCACCAGGAGATGTACTGGAGTTAAAGGAGCAAAACATCCATGACTGGTGGTCCCTAGCTAATGACCCGTTTTATGCCCAAAGAGGTGGAGCACACCTGCACAAAAGGCACTGGTGGAGGTGCGTCAGGCAGCGATGCCCAGCAGGTCGACCATCAGCCTGTATTTCTATGAGTTCTTTCAAAAAAAAGAAGAAGATACTATTAATAGAAATGAAATGGGCCCATTAGTAAAAGTTATGAAATATACTTGTTAATTGTTAAAAAAAAATTAAGATAACAAGAGATAAGTCTAAATGTTTTTGTGGCAGAGATTGATACTGTTGATTGATTTAAACGTGTATTGAACCCAGAACATTTCATTTGATTTGTGAAAAGGCAAAATAGAGTGTGTATATAGGCCATTCAAATTTTCTGTTTGAGTGCGTATTTATGGATTTACAGAATTTCACCTTGACTCGTGAACAAGTAGCATGTGTGTGTGTGTGTGTGTGTGTGTGTGTGTGTGTGTGTGTGTGTGTGTGTGTGTGTGTGTGTGTGTGTGTGTGTGTGTGTGTGTGTGTGTGTGTGTGTGTGTGTGTGTGTGTGTGTGTGCTGTAATCACTGTGTCAGCACAGATGGAAGACTCTATACAGAGAGCTGGTGCTGATCGCTCAGTTCCCAGCATGCCTCTCATTACCTAATGCTCATAAAGCCACTCATATTATTCATCTCTGACAGCCAGCCTGCTCTGCATAACCTAAACAACAAACACACACACCACACACACACACACACACACACACACACACACACATTGCATGTGTTCTGGCAAACACAAAATGCTATATGCACAAACAGTTAACAACACAACTAGTTTATACAATTGTACTCACATGCATATACAATATACTTAATGTGCAGTTACAGTTTGTAAAAAAACTAGACAAATTACCATAAGCTACTAAACAACATAACAAACAGTCACGCACACACGCGGACACACACACCCAGACAACACAAAATTGCACAAGCTGTATGAGAGATGAACAACCTTAATAACACCTTAAACTTTCCTCTCTTCCTCTCTTCCTCTCCCTCCTCCCCTGCTTGCCTTCACTTCCCCCTTTAACGTGCAGTAATGCGATTAGTGTTCGGCTAATGGCCTCTCCTTCTGCTGCTCGCAGACATTCTGCCCAGACCTTGAAGACACACCAGGCCTGCATCTGCAGAGAGGGGGGGGGGGGGGGGGGGGAGAGAGAGAGAGAGAGAGAGAGAGAGAGAGAGAGAGAGAGAGAGAGGAGAGAGAGAGAGAGAGAGAGAGAGAGAGAGAGAGAAGAGGAGAGAGAGAGAGAGAGAGAGAGAGAGAGAGAGAGAGAGAGAGAGAGAGAGAGAGAGAGAGAGAGAGAGAGAGAGAGAACCCCTCCTCCACACAAGCAATCTATAGGGAGAGAAGGCAGAGACAGGTGCATTTCTGCTCAAATCGAGTTAGCCGAGACATGCCACATCCAATTGCAGTAAATTGATGTGAGAGTTTGTGATGTCTGCCGAGGGAACTACAGCAAAGGTCAGTGTGCCGAGACAATGACATCAATCCTCCGCACGTGGCTTGGGAAAACTCGCTTCTTTTCCACCCAATTCCAAGGGGAAAAAAACTTTAATATAAAACGATGGGTAATAAAATGAGAGCTGAAGTCATTTGTTTTATTAATGGCTAAATTTTTTATTTTTTTGCAAATAGGAACAAAGCCATTACTTGATTAATGACAGACGTGTCAAAAGCAAAAATAGAATCTGCTTTTTTTCATAATTCATACGCTGTCATATAATCTATTAACAGACATCTGCCTTTTGTGCCTGATCTAAACCTCAGAGTATCCAAAACATGAAACTCAGAGTCAGACTAAAGTTTCTCTGAGAGGAACACGTCTGGCACAGGTTTCGCTTTCCATAACTCTTTCATTTCAGCCCAGGTCTGAAATAGATATTTCTGGCTATTGCTTCCAACCCACCTATGTTCAGAAAAGCACTTTCTTTGATCAGATTAGTGTTATTGCCACTCTCGGCTTACTCTGACTCTGCAGCTCAATATCTCACCTCAGGCCCGAGCTTCTGTGTGGAGACGAGACTGAGCTTCACAAGCACATCAGTCCGCTCATTACCAACTATCAACTCACTCACTGAGCTTCTGTGGAGACTGAGACTGAGACTGAGATTCTGTGGAGACGAGACTGAGACTGAGCTTCTGTGGAGACTGAGACTGAGTACTGAGCTTCGTGAGACTGAGACTGAGCTTCTGTTGAGAGACTGAGACTGAGCTTTTGTGGAGACTGATACTGAGATGAAGACTGAGCTTCTGTGGAGACTGACGAGACTGAGCTTCTGTGGAGACGAGACTGAGACTGAGCTTCTGTGTGGAGACTGAGACTGAGACTGAGCTTCGTGTGGAGACTGAGACTGAGCTTCTGTGGAGAACTGAGACTGAGCTTCTGTGAGAGACGAGACTGAGCTTCTGTGGAGACGAGACTGAGACTGAGCTTCTGTGTGGAGACAGACTGAGACTTAGCTTCTGTGGAGACGAGACTAAGCTTCTGTGGAGACGAGACTGAGACTGAGCTTCTGTGGAGACGAGACTGAGACTGAGCTTCTTGTGGAGACGAGACTGAGACTGAGCTTCTGTGGAGACTGAGCTTCTGTGGAGACGGAGACTGAGCTTCTGTGGAGACTGAGACTGAGCTTCTGTGGAGACGGAGACTGAGACTGAGCTTCTGTGGAGACTGAGACTGAGCTTCTGTGGAGACTGAGACTGAGACTGAGCTTCTGTGGAGACGAGACTGAGACTGAGCTTCTGTGTGGAGACTGAGACTGAGCTATCTGTGGAGACTGAGACTGAGCTTCTGTGGAGACGAGACTGAGACTGAGCTTCTGTGGAGAACTGAGACTGAGACTGAGCTTCTGTGGAGAACTGAGACTGAGACTAAAGCTTCTGTGGAGAGAGACTGAAGACTGAGCTTCTTGGAGACGAGACTGAGCTTCTGTGGAGACTGAGACTGAGACTGAGCTTCTGTGGAACTGAGACTGAGACTGAGCTTCTGTGGAGACGAGACTGAGACTGAGACAGAGACTTCTGTTGGAGACTGAGACTGAGACTGAGCTTCTGTGGAGACTGAGACTGAGACTGAGCTTCTGTGGAGACAGACTGAGACTGAGCTTCTGTGGGAGACGAGACTGAGACTGAGACTGAGCTTCTGTGGAGACTGAGACTGAGACTGAGACTGATCTGTGGAGATCTGAGACTGAGCTTCTGTGGAGAGACTGAGACTGAGACTGAGCTTCTGTGGAGACGAGACTGAGACTGAGCTTCTGTGGAGACGAGACTGAGACTGAGACTGACTTCTGTGGGAGACGAAACTGAGACTGAGCTTCTGTGGAGACTGAGACTGAGTCTTTGAGACTGAGATTCTGTGGAGACGAGACTGAGACTGAGACTGAACTTCTGTGGAGACTGAGACTGAGACTGATCTTCTGTGGAGATTGATACTGAGACTGAGCTTCTGTGGAGATAACTGAGACTGACTTCTGTGGAGACTAAGACTGAGACTGAGCTTCTGTGGAGACTGAGACTGAGACTGAGACTGAGCTTCTGTGGAGACGAGACTGAGACTGAGCTTCTGTGGAGACTGAGTTCTGTGAGACTGAGACTGAGACTGAGCTTCTGTGGAGACTGAGACTGAGACTGAGCTTCTGTGGAGACGGACTGAGACTAGACTGACTCTGTGGAGACGAGACTGAGACTGAGCTCTGTGGAGACTGAGCTTCTGTGGAGACTGAGACTGAGACTGAGACTGAGCTTCTGTGGAGACTGAGACTGAGACTGAGAGCTTCTGTGGAGACTGAGACTGAGACTGAGACTGAGCTTCTGTGGAGACTGAGACTGAGACTGAGCTTCTGTGGAGACGAGACTGAAGACTGAGCTTCTGTGGAGACAAGACTGAGACTGAGCTTCTGTGGAGACGAGACTGAGACTGAGACTGACTTCTGTGGAGACGAGACTGAGACTGAGACTGAGACTGAGCTTCTGTGGAGACGAGACTGAGACTGAGCTTCTGTGGAGATGAGACTGAGACTGAGACTGAGCTTCACAAGCACATCAGTCTGCTCATTACCACAACTATCATCACCTCACTTCACAATTACACAGTTATAATGTAGAAATAAATAATTTGGTAACGCTTTACAATAAGGTTCATTAGTTAACATGAACTAAGAATGAACAATACTTCTTCAGCATTTATTAATCTTAGTTAATGTTAATTTAACACTTACTAATACATTATTCAAATAAATTTTAAAAAGTTGTGTTAGTTAACATTTGTTAATGCACTGAACTAACATGAACTGAACAGCTGTATTTTTATATAACAAAGATTAAAAATACTGTAACAAATGTATTATTCATCGTTAGTTCAAGTTAGTTAATTCAATAACTAATGTTAACTAATTAACCTTTTGTATAGTGTTACCAATCATTTGAAAAAAAAATACACTATAAAATTAAAAAAGTAGTATATGTGATTAAATTAAAACACGTTTATTGTTAAAATTACTAGATGAAATGTAGGAATATTTGATTAAGTGAATAATCATCGAAGCCTGTCAAATAGAATAGATCAGATTTATGTCGACGGTTACAGTGTTACAACTATAGCACCGCGTATTTCTTTAGAATCAGTTCTATAATATAGCCTATTTTGTTTTAAATACATAAAGCTATTAATGTGTAAAATAACAGCAGGTGTAGCGAGTGCAGTAATTCATCAGCTCTCCCGGCAGAGCCATCGCATTAATCGCATTAAATAAGTGTTGTTGATCAAACACCGGCGAGTCCCACAGCTTATCCTCACACACACACACTCTCTCTCATTCTCATCTGTGCACGCGCGCGCGCGCTTCATCATCACCGCCAGCGCGCGCATGACGCTAATGAGGCTGGAGACTGTTGATCTAACAAACTCACGAAACAAAGCAAGTTTTTAAGGTGGCACCTCAGAGAATGATAAAAGCAGGTGAGCTGTGAGAGGAGTGTGCAAACATTCACTTGTGGGATCGCGCGTCCAGATAATGTCTCGAGATCGAGCAGAAATGCAATAAGGGTTTAATAACAGAGAGAAAAGAGGAGGAAAGCTCTGCCAGACCGTCCGTGGGTTCAAACGTTCACGATCGCTGCTTCTGTGACCCTTAATATCCTTTTACATTCATCAAAAACATTTCCTTCATTACTAGACAAATGCAAAACTCAAAAAATATGACGCGCGTCACATATGATTTATTGACATGTGTGGAGACAGAAGAATACCGGCCATTGTTTCCCAATGAGAGACACAGTGTGTATCAGTGACTGAGAGACAGAGTGACTGCCTGTCCACACACACACAACACACACACACACACACACACACACACACACACACACACACACACACACACACACACACACACACACACACACACACACACACACACACACACAAGTATACTGTGTACGATAGCGAAAAATTAGTCGGTTATTTTTTTCATAATCTACTGCATCTAGACGTGTGTTGTATTAGAAATAGTTTTGTCTAACAATGACACCTTCAAATAAAGTGTAACCGAAATTGCCGTGGCTAAATAAATAGAATCTACAGAAAAGGCATATTTAGCATATGATGGCTGATTGGTTGGCGTGGCATGTACAGTATAATTGCTGTTCAACTTGAGGAGCCCCACAGAGATTTGTTTAACATTAAAAAACACTCCATCATTCTGGATGTAGCTGGTCATTAATCGCTTAATTCCAGTAAAGCTCCCGCACACAATAGGCCGCTGTCTGGCGCTAATGCGTGTGTGATTGAGCATTTATCGGGGATATTCCTCCAGCGGGTCCTGCTGAGGGCCCCAGAGCCACACATGCCGCAGGGGCCCGAGAGCCTCGTGGAGACGGGCTCGGGATAATGACACTGACCCGACCACTCCATTCAACCTGCCGGCTGATTTATGACATCGAGGCTAATCTTTGTCAATTGCTTAATGTGGACAACAATGCCAGTGTGTTAAATAAAATATGGCCCTCTCACGCGTTTGTACGAATGACCCCGCCGGCCTTCTCAAGCCAGGGTAAAATAAACAGCTATTCCTCCTAAACAAGAGTCACTTAAACTGAGCAATAAAGCAGGGTTACACTTTATTTTAAGGAGTGTAATCACTTTATTACACCCCGAACAGTGTAATTATATATATTTAAGTAGCCTAATATTACAAACTACATGTAGAAGGTTACACTTTATTTTCAAGTGTCATTGAAATTATATATTTAAGTACTATATGTAATAATAATTTACTACATGTACTTACGATTAGCTTTTGGTTTGGGGTTAGTTGCTGTAATTATGCATAATTTACTGTTATTACTATTGTAGGTACATGCAACATATGTAACAGGACACTGTAAAAATAAAGTGTTACCAAAAACAGTTTAATTTCATATTTATGCAACTTTAGTAAAACCGTAAGAAAGTCTGTTAAAGGTGCAATTTATCGTGCAGTTAAACGCATGCGCATCAGTAAGGCATGTTTGAGCACAGGTGAGCATGTTCACCGGACAGTCCTGGCTGGGTCACTGTTACACCAGTATGTGAGTTTGAGCACAGGTGAGCTGAGGTGAGCATGTTCCCGGACAGTCCTGGGTCACTGTTACAGCAGTGCCGCTCGGGAGGGAACGATGACAGGGACTCCGATAAGAATTTAATTCAGTCTCATTTTAGACAATTTTATGAATCAAATTCTTAAACACTGGCAAGAGATTAAATAATCACATCTTTGCGAAATCTTATTTGGGTCCGGTCGATGGCATTTCTTCTCCCGTTAATGTCGACTTAGAGGTTGGAGTAATTTCGTAATTGATTCCGAGCACAGGATCTCGGCGGGGCCAGAGTCGCGTTAGAGAGGCTAATATGTTTGCTAATACTGTCCCCGCAGAATAAGATTTCTATGCTAATCCTCTGCTCTGAAGGCCAGACATCAGCGTGGTCACCCGAGAGAGGAGAGAGGCATCCCGGACACACTCAGCCTGTGGACCGCAGACAGAACCGGGGGGCCGGGGCCTATTCTCCAGAAGGCAAGGTATACTTGGAAATATAGATTATTATTTAAAAACGAAAAAAAAAAAGTGGTTTTTCAGCTGGATTCGGTAAAATATTTTTGGAAGTCTATATTTTATTAAATGTATATCAGTGCTGCGTTTAATGAATGGTTACTCACCATTAACCTGTCATCGATGAGAAGCGTGATTTAATGTGAAACTGCGCGTGAACAGAAAAACCCGCTGCGTCGCTAAATATTCAACAACTGAACCCCGCCGCGCGCTCTTCACGCGCATAATGCGCTTTCAATTTATTCTAAAATATGATAAAATCACATTTTACTGGTATTTTATAATTGTGCAATGCACAATTAGAAATTCGAGCGGTTAGAGAAAGAAATTTGTATTATTATTTTTAGGCCTATAATTGTTTTATTATCGCCGGATTGGTGAAGATCGATCTCAGTTTAAATTACAGGTGTTTATGAAAATAATAGGCATACAAAATAACGATGGGTAATTAATTTAAATAAATAAAAAGCTTGATGCAAAAATACACCAAGTTTGCTTAATATATTTTAAGAAATCAATTTTTTTTTATCTAAAAGGGAAATAAAAATCAACGCTCACAATTCAATCGAAAAAAAATAAACCAGGCCTACTGAAAACATTCCAGCGCGCGCAGCATAACCTTTGAAACACACATTAATTCCCCGTCTGATAATCCGAGGATTTCCTTCACATTAAGTGAGATGTGATGTTGGATCTGACAGCAGTCCCACCCCTCTGTCCTCCCCTCTTATTCACTCCTCTGTTTTCTATTCTTCTTCTGGGACTGATTCGTCTTATCCATCCACACACACAAAGGCATTTTGTTTTGTGCCTTTGTGACCCGCATTCCTCCCGCACAGAGTCTCCAGCGAGCCCGAACTCACGGCTTATTGTCCACACTTCCACCGAGATTTAGGAGCTTCGCAGTGCTTTGATTTATTTAAGTGAAGCCATATGGACGCTGTTATTTAAAGTCATTAAATCACAAATTAACTTCGAAATTACGGCTAGCGAACCATTATCGCACTGTTAATCACTAATAACGTACAGTTTTACGGTTTGCTGTTAGAAAAGGGCTTAATTTAGAAGGCTTACCCGCTGTTTTAACTGATTTATAACAGATTTGGTCAAGTGGAACTCGAGAATAACGCGCGCGCGTACATGTGTTCTCTAAAGCGCGCTCTTTCACAGCGCGATATCAAAGGTTTATCGCTGACATTTCAGTCCGCCCAACAGATCGCACAACCAGTTGATAGAATGAAAGGAGATGTTGAAAATATAAAAGATGGGCGTTTCGGCGGCTGGTGGAGCACAGATCAGCGAATAAGAGATGTTTGAATGGGGAAACGGATGGCTAAAGCTATAATTGTATTTGCCTCGGCAAAATATCAGAAAGGACTTTTCTCGGGCCTTTGTGCGTTATTAGA